>JAODLL010023709.1:8882-25055 GCA_026546735.1 Forbesichthys agassizii
GTAACACTAATGTAACCCTAACCGTACAGTAACACTAATGTAACCCTAACGTACAGTAACACTAATGTAACCCTAACTTTACACTAATGTAACCCTAAATCTTATTAAATAAAAAATCAACCTAATTTAATTTCTAATAAAAGCAATGATGTTTGGCAAAAAAAGGTATTCTTCTAGACAATATGACTATTGACTATGACAAATGTTGGCATCGTGTCCTACTGCTATCACAACCATTGGCTAATGAGATGGCTCAATTCCAAGTATAGTCCTCAGATTCTTCCTAGAAAATCTAGCAATATCAATGTATATCACATAACATGGCACTTGGATTCATGTATTGTATTTAAGTATTGGAGGGAAAGTTATCTTTTTCTGAGAAAAACAAAAGCAATAGTAGAAAGAGAGTTGATTGGAAGGTTAAAATTAAAATATGCCATGTTTCAAATTTAAACACTGCATGAACTTGATGTTATTAGCCCTCTAAGTATGAAAAACAGAGTGGTGTTATGTTTTGCCAAAATGCAACTGTTTAGGTAAGGTAGGTCCGTTTGTGTGTGCTTGTGTGCTGAGACCGATAGAGAAAGGAGAGACAGATATACAGCAAAGTTGAGATAAATTCTCAACAGAATACCATACCGTCACTTAATGTTGCGTGTCTGTTTTGCAGGTGTATGTAGTTGTAGGCATCGCTGCTGTAGCTTTCATTGGCTTCCTCCTCATGCTGACTATTCTCAAGTTTGGAGGAAACTCCAAGTTTGGCATCAAAGGTAAGAGTCTGGCCGATTATTGGCTTCAATCATGGCTTCCCATGGCGCAGCTATGGCAGAATGTTTTGCTGTTTGTGGCTGTTCCAAATGTTCGGTATACTCGAGATGACTAAGATACATTTAGAGTCTGAAATAAGGACTTTTTTACATTATGACTGCTGGTTTTAATTAAATTGTAAAGTATCAATCTCAATAGGAACTGAATAATTTTGTCACTGCATCAGTATAATTGTCAATGTTGTATATGAAACCTCTCATGCAGAAATGTGTTTGATGGATAACTAGAGATGCGTTCAGAATTGGCGAACATAGCGAACATTTGCAAACATATATAAACAGTTTGGCGTTTGCAATGTGCGTGCCACGAACATTTGCGAAGAAAAGAAAAATGGTTTAAGGAGGTAGTTCTCGGCGAACACACGTTGAAGCTGGACAAATTGTGACAGTTTAAATCTAATACTTGAATGAATGTTTACACAAATCGTTAAAAATTCAACGCAAACATGTACGCCAATTCTGAACGCACATCATAAGCATTTAAGTTTCTGAATGCACCTCAGGTCTCAGATACTGCTGGGGAATAACATAACATGCATGCTGACAACACCGATGCCTGTGGATTTTATGTTGATCATGCTATATACGCCTGGCTGCAGTAGAAGCTCCTTCTTTGCCATATGTCCTGTATTAACACCACATGACTTCTGTAACAAGTAACGTAACATTAAATATGTCTTTTGCGCACAATCGAGTTTACAACGCAGAGATGCAATACACATACATTACTGTAAAAAGTGCAGAATAGATTAATCCTACACATGCCGTTTTCGCACATACAGTAAAACTGACCAAATATACAGGTGATTAAAGGTTGTACAATGTTGAAACCAATACATTGAATGCACATGGTCACCTTTAATGCGGGACAAATAAGTGTACATCAGCAAGAGAGGCGAGCGTCTGACAAGAATTAAAGTTTGCTAGGGGATCATACACTCTCTGTGTCTGTACTGTATCTAACCGGCTGTCTTTGACTGACTAACAATTTCTTGGTCTCATTCATGCATTTATGCTATTACTGTAGTCACACCGAACCAAAGACTGCAAGCAGAGAGATGTTTTTCATAGTTTTTTTGTCTCACAATATTGGTATTTATCTTGTGACCCCGCGGAAGCATGGTTTAAGTGCATGCTTTTGTATAGTCCCGTTAATTTAAGGGACAAGCTGACATTTTGTCCAGTGGAAGCTCCCACTGGGAATGCTGTAAGCCCCCCCCCCCCCAAACACCAAAGTCGCCCGCTTCGTTTGAAAGTTGTGCAAGCAGGGTGGATTTCTGGCAGTGTGGGGGAGTAAGATGTGGGTGCTTTCTATTTGACATTCAAATTCATGAACACCTCAAGTATGCAAATGAAGTTATATTAATTTAAACAGATTCACTGAATTTATTGTGTGTGTGTGTGTGTGTGTGTTAGCACGTCCAGTGCATACTTACAATACATGTGTGTGAACGTGTCGGGAGTCAGGAATTGGAAATGCAGTGTTTGGGCAGTGATTGATTCTAGGATCGACTGAGATATCGGGTGTGATAGAAGTGAATAAGTGGTAGAGAAGTGGGTGTGGGTGTGTGTGTGTGTCTGTGTGTGTTGCACACAGTTGCGCAATATTCTTGCTTGATTTCTGTTTTGTGCAGACACACGTGTGTGCACACCTGTCTATCATTGTTGATCTGAATTTGTCTCTAAGAGCCCTGGATGTCAGATTAGCCTCTGAGTGTGGTTTATTTCAGTGTGTTACAGCATTGGGTCGGCTCAGATTACAGCATTGACCTTATGACTGTTCACCTTCAGCTGCTCCTTTTGTCTTGAAGACGGGGTAGGGGGGAAAGCGTACATTCAGGGGCACTAAACATAACAAATTCAAAACAACAACAGTGTAACAATCACTAAAGGCTATGTGCCTCAACAACAACTAGTAGAGAAACCACATGACCGTGGTTTACAATGTCGATATTTTAAAGTGTGGAGTTGGGTGCACATGGGCGTACATTTTGCATTTGACGAAGAATTACTTTAGGCTATGGAGTAACCTCAGTTCTCTGAAAATGTGTTCTTTGATTGTTTAGAGGTTAACTGTGCGTTCCAGAACGCCGTGTTTAATACAGTGGCATCTCTTTCGCCTTTCTCTTCTGTTCTGTGAGTATGTATCAAAAGACGGTCATGTGTTAAAAAGTAAAAGCACACACAGATACTGTCAGCGTGATGACTGGGTGATGCAGATTAGATTGTGGGCAGGCGGTGTGAAAAGAACATGTCATTACAGAGCAAGGTCCACTCATCATCCACAAGTCATGAGAAAAATACTCTCTACCTCCTTGGATCATAACCCCCTTTATGTTCTCTGTGTGTGCGCGTGCGCGTGTGTGTGTGTGTGTGTGTGTGTGTGTGTGTGTGCGTGCAGACAGCGTCTTTATCCTGTTGTCTTTCACTTGTAGTTCAGCAGACAACCGTAGTGCACTGTAGTGCATTATTAATATTGGCTGTATTATTCAGTTCTCTCGTCATCAATAACACATGCTCTGCAGTTGCTAGGTTGACTCCTACCCATCTCTAGTATACTTCCAGGCAAATGACTGCTAGTGCACATAGGTGTTTGTCTGCACATGTTCCTTTGTGTCTGGTCTGGGGAGGTCGTTTTGTCAACATGAAGGGTGAAGGTGGAGGGTGGTGGAGAAAGAATTATATTGTATGTCCCCAAAAGTATAGTGCTTTATGTTTGTATGTGTCCCTTCAACACACCTGGGGAAAAGGCCTGTGTGTGAGTTTGATGGGAAAACGGGACAGAAATGTCAAGGTAGAAAAACTGTATGTGAGTAAACGTGCAAAGGATACAGAGAAAGGAAAACCATGGTGTTACATTGAATGCAAAACAATGACATTTTAAGTCAGGGAAAGACGGCACGAACAAAGGAGAGAATGAGAAAATGTGTGAAAAGCAAATACTGGTATGAAGGAAAGACAAGGGACAACGAAAGGATAATGAGAGGTGGAAGAGAGATGGCGAGCGATGACAAAATATACCTCTGGCATAACAGTATATTATATCCAGAAGATGAACAGGCAAGCAAGACCAATCACAACCTGAATGTAGTGAAGGACAAAGACTGCACCTACACCGACACAAAAGAGAGAAATGGAAAAAAAGACAGATTAGAGTTAGTTAGATTAGAGGGAGAATTGGTTTAGAAGTCCCCTCTTGTCCATTTATTAATGATTCATCATTAGTGGTGGTATCATTTTTCTGATGCTGTAGTTTGGAACAGTGTCATACATCTACTACCCTCTTTATCTGTGTCCCCTCTCTCTCTCTCTCTCCCTCTCTCTCTCTCTCTCATGCACACACACACACATGCACACGCACACACACGCTCAGTGAGGACGGATCAATATGACGCCCTCAAGGTCAGCAAAGCTCCAAAAGTTTTTGGTGCAGGAAGGAAAATCACAGGAGGGCCAACATATTTTATTCCAATAGGTCTGTGACCCAAGCCTTTCAAGGCCTTGTTAAAACGTAAACAGAGGGTGTGTTAGGATGTTTTAATTGCTGAACACAAGCGTTGCTGGAAGACAGGGTCAGGCAAAGTGGGAGAACAGTCTAAAGCCTGCGATATGCTTGCTATTAACTATGTGTACGCAAGATGACTATACCATTCGTATCGGGCGCATATCGTGCGTTCCTTTGGAGCCTAGTTTGTGAACGTCCTCAGAAATACAACACACAAATGTGGGGGCAGTAAATCAGGATCGAACGGGCAGATCAACAGCAGTCTCTGAACAAAAAACAACAATGGCGGGAAGATTCAAAGGGAAGTTAGTAGAGCAAGTCCAACATCTATATCAGCGGATCCCAAACATTTTTGTGGCAGGACCCACCTAGAGAGGACTAATCTATTTACAGACCCACCAAATACCAAGTAGGCTACCGGTAATGTAATTTTCAATAACGTATGCATATTAGCTAATGCTATACCTGTTTGAGCGCCAAATATTTTTGAGCAGAGCGTTCCAGAATCTATGGTGTGCACGCGGCTAATTAGGATGTCATCCAATCAGGAACAAGTATGCTCTTTTGACGCAACCTTACTCACGACCACAATGTGGAACAACACAATAGTAAAGCACGGAAGCCTTTCATTGATATTCTTCATTCATTCCATGACCCCTTGCAATTTCCGCGACCCACAGTTTGAAAACCGCTGATCTATATGATGTCTCCATGCCGAACATTCTGAGGTAATAGTGGAGGACAATGTTCCAATTTCGGCCAGGGATGATTCGGCCCTGAAATGCCCATTACTGGATATACTATAAATCCTCTAAGCGCATGCAAGGTATGCAGGCAAGTATATGAACAATGCCTTCTGCGACGCAGCCGCTTGTTTTTGTGTAGACGTTGCACAAAAGCTAGTATACAAGATCCTTTAAAACAACGACAACATGGCCAGATTCATCTAAATGCAGCTTGGTTTTTTGCAAGGTAGTAAAATGACATTGCTATAGAACACGTTTATTTACTGTTCTGGCCGTCAAGTTTTATATCGGGATCTTAATTTTCACTTTGGAAATAGTTCTCAGTGTAGAGCCAACTACAACTAGCCGACTGCTACCGACAAATATAATGGTGCCATTCTAATATTTTTTTATATGTCTCTGAGTGAGAGACGCTCCCAAACATTACACATATATGCTCAACCTCGGTGGAGATCTCGATTTCTCTACATTTCAATTTCCCCATAAATGACAGGCCAACAAATCTCCTTCAACATTTGCATATTTACAGTGCATTTTCTTTTTTATTTTGAATAATTTTGCAAAAAATTCAGTTTGTTAAATTTTGAGAAAAAAAATATTATGATACATTTTGGAATAAGGCTGTGTCATAACAAAATGTGGAAAAAGTGAAGAGCTGTGAATACTATCCAGATGCACTGTATCTGCTATTTAACATTGTGGGACGACATTTGGAGGAGTAACGCTGGTGCACGCACGCACATTTCAGCGCACGAGCACAAATGTGTGCCGCATGGTTTTATAAACCTGACATTTTTTGTGCGTATGCATATTCTGAGGTTTGGGTGTACCCAATGCTTTAGGATGGAATCTACGCTGAGATTTATAAACGAGGCCCCAGGTCTGAGATGTTTTTAGCATTTTTCCCTTGAGTGACCTTTTATGGTCCTACATATTACATGGTATACATACACTATAATTCAATTTAATAATATAAACATGAAAACATGACTTTGAGGTGGTCAAATGTCCTGCCCCAGTTTAAGAGCGAGTGTTCCATATCCCATTTCCAAATGCTGTACAGGCCAGTACTACAGCTGCTTTCAATCTCAGATGACTCACCTCAGCACAAATGTAACATTACATTATATACAGAGAAAGACATGTGAGACATGGCATGGTTAGAAACGTTTATGCGACATCATAAAAAAAAAAGCTGATTTACATAATGTGCCTGTAGCAGAAACGTGAAATCTTGGCTTGTATGTGTGTGTCCGCACATACAGTAGTAGACATTACGAATGAAGTCAGCAGATAATGAGACGCATTTACACCGAGGTGTACAGTAGCACAGTACTAGCACTGTCGATGTACGTGAACATGGCGGTGTGTTTTTCTCCTTCCCTGACGGCGTGCCCTCATTGCTTACGCTGCCAGCGCAGTGCATGTCACTGCTGGCAGACGGTGAGTCCACGCTCCGGCTTCTCCCCGGCTGGACAGTAAACGTCTTTATGATAGGGTCTATGTTAATGAGGTTTTAGCTATCGATCAACACTGATGCACACAGGCAGATGCATGCCCTGCCAAGAAACACACACACACACATAGACATGCACATAGCCACACACACTCACGCACGCACTCACACACGCACGCACACACACACACGCACACACACACACACACACACGTCCGCAGGAAAAACGTACACGGGCAAGCACAGCATGTACTGTATATCAATCTCTGTTAATGCACGCCTCTGTATATTCGTGCTCGGCTGCAGTAACAGTAGCAAATCTGAGGGAGAGAGACAGCGGCTGTACCCGGAGCAGCGCTGAGCGATTGGGAACAGCACTATAACAAGTAGAGAGAATTATTGATGGCTCAATTGATCGCTGGCTCAGGCCGGCCTGAGCCAGGATGCCTCTGCCTTCTTGGCTCAGCCATTCCCATCACCGCCTAATGCTAAGGTCAGCAGCTCCCCGAGCAGACTGCTTGGGGGTGTGTCGAGGGCACACCGTACAGTGAGAGAGGGATGGAGAGAGGGAGAGAGAGAAAGAGGGGGAGGGAGAGAGAGAGGGTGAGAGATATAAGTAACTGTACTGTACACTTGTCATGCCAATAAAGAGGGATGAGAGAGAGAGAGAGGGATGGAGAGAGGGATGTAGAGAGAGAGAGAGAGGGGAGAGAGAGAGAGAGCACATGATATGCTGTAGCCAAGATGTGGGCATACAGCATAATGTATGTTGTGTTTTGGCTGAGAGGGCTTCTCAGAGGCTGTTTGGGTGCCGGGCCCTTGCGTCTTCCTAAACGGTACCTACAGCACTATGGTCCATGGTGCAACCCTCATTGTAGAAAGAGACACAATAATGTTTCAAATAAGGATGTGCTGTTTATTTATTTAAATGTATTTGTACAGTCAACAAGGCATAGATAGCAGCAGTGGTCAGATCCTATTTGATTAGATTTATTTGATCTGTTTTATGGCTTTTCTTTGGATGTACTGTTCACGAAACTTTGAAATCCTGCTTGTATATTGTCTGTGGTTTCTCGATATGTACAGAGGAACATGTGATTATACTCTACTGCAAAGCAAATCTACCTACGGGTACAAACAAAGTAACCTGAGCCTGATGTTGCCCATGCAGTATTGAGTGCCAGCCACTCAAGCGGCTCTCAAGTCCTAGTGACTATGCAGGTATGGGCAGGCCTAATGCCTTATACATGCTGACTATACCAAGGGATGACGACAAGCCAGTCAGGTGGGCTTTTACGTGGTCCGCTTCAAGTTGCCTGCTGCACACTGTTGCTATGACAACCCACGTCAGCGGCAACCTGCGCCACTCCAAAGCTGAATCATTATCACCAGCCGAGCCTAGGAGAAGCATGAATCACTACACCCCACCGTCTCACACACACACACACACACACACACACACACGCGCATGCACACGCACACATATGCACGCACGCACACATACTTGTACTTTATGTAAGTTTATATTTGCCAATTGCACAACAATACAATAAATAGTAACTTTATATAACTTTTTTATTATGGATTATATTTTTATAGATAGGGTGTGCATCGCTTAATGCTGCCTTTGGGTTATTACATTGAACCATTGCTATCACCATTTCTTCTGTACAGCAAAGGCTTGAGAACAATGTTTGGACCAATGTGAAGCTTAGTGCAGCGTAAACCCTTGTTTATTCAGCGGTATTAGACGCTATTGCCTTTGGCTTAGCAGCTCTGTACCACATCCGTGCCACTGTTGGCACCAGTCTGCATGAAATATTCATCCCTTATGGCGATGCTTTATCTGTCCATCACTAAATATTTTGAAACCCAGACGTTCACTGGACTTTCTCACCCCTTTATGAAAATAGAAACTAGAAATATTTTGCTCCTACACTGAATAATCGACAAGCTAGAGACAGCTACTTTAAAATGTCTGGGCTTTTTTTAAATTATTTTTTGCAGTAGCAGGTCTAAGCATGCTTTTGTTAGCTTTGGCTGGGCGTCCTATCCACAAGCATGATTAGCTGCCAGGACAAATCCCTACTCTCTCCACAAACAGTAATGACAATCCCAGTTTAAGGGGGAAAGCAGGTTGTTGCTTTTGGCTTGTCTCTCCTTGTCGTCTATCCTAACATCAGCAGTTAATGGTTTTTCCCTTTGCATTTGTGGCCAGGTTTGACAGCATATAGGCTATACAGCACAAGCTACTGCGTATAATGAGCACTACCCTGGTATACCCAGACCTGAAATTCACTTCATGAATAGGGCCTGGACATGTAGTCATTAGGGATTGTTTACAGCACTTGCATCCTAATGGGCATACACATCAGGTTAACCATTTAACATTGCCACAACTGTTTGTATCGCTTCATCTAGCTCTACCACTGTTGTACCACATTGTTGGTCGCCATCCAGTGGCTAAGCGATTAAAAGGTTAGCAGCGCCATGCAGGGTAAATGAACATGTCGGCATTTATTGTGTGATGTGTGAGTGACAGACACACACACATCCTTACTGGATGGAGTCCCTGAAACGTGTTTGTTTATTAACCTCCTTTTCCCTAACTGGCGAAAGTGGAGTACGTGAGCAGAGAATGAGTGACAGGACACATTTATAGTTGTATATTTTCTTTGTCAACCTATGATTGTTAGGCACTGGCAGCAGCTATTCATGGTGGAAAATAATGTCAATTGAATGACAAAAGTTTAGGGACACAAATAACATGTTTGACAGCCACATGAAAGAACATGTCCTCATAACGGCACACATTAATAGGATTGAACTGATGAGACGCAACGCCGAAGTTAATATTGAAAAAAATTCCCATTTTTATAAAAATCTACATTTTATGGCCTGAAAATGGATCTACAGTACACGTCATAGCCATTTAAAATCACCAAAGGCACTTGCGGGCTTACAAGTGCACTTTTAGAACACTTGTGCATCAGCAAATCCAAATGTTAATGGTAATGTTAATGCGGCTTCTCTCTCAGCCTCTCCCCACGCCTCACTCATATGGACACTTTTTAGAAAGTTTCAAAATTGTGCAGTGGGTGGAGTCAGGAGTTCTGCAAAACAAAAACACCCCTCTCTTCACACGGTGGTCCCTCGGACACTCATTGACAAGGCTATAGTGTTGTGGTGTTCCCATTTACAGAGGCAGGGCTGTGTAGAAAAAGTATTGTATCAGTGCACACGCAGAATGGGCAGCTAGATATTAGTAGATAATTGCTGAATTACTGTATATATAAAGTGTATTGGAAAAAAACATCACAGATTACACCTATAATATACCATCCGGACAAACAGCGTATGCATAAGTGTTAGACAGACAGACAGACAACGACGACAACAACGACAACGACGACGACGACACAGAACAGTGGAAACACAGGAGTTTAAATACAGAAGGGAACAGGTGAAACCAATAGGCCTAATCAAATCAATGGCGAAGACCAGGAGTGAAACAGAAACAGGTGGAGCTTATAATACAATCAACGCAATGTGGAAGACAGAAAACCAAGACTGGAACGGAACACAGTGGAACACAGTGGAACACAATGGAACACAGTGGAAACACAAGGGAGGCACAGTGGAAGAATGACAGGAGACCAAAGACATGAAAGACAAAAAGCAAATATCAAAACCAGGAACCGCCACTGACACGCTTACACAAAGCTAGCGTATGACTCAAGCAAAAGTGAGGAAACCAGTCCGTTTATTTATAGATATTAATAAAGGTAGTCATCAGCTTTATATATCAAACTATTTACATTTTTCAAGAAAATGATCGTTTTAATATTTGTGAGTCTCAGTATTGTAGTCTTGTGGAACACGATCAGCTTATCAACAAATACAAGAATAGCAGCACAGAACAACAGTAGGCTACTGATACAGCCGCACAGCTGTACAATTGTCTCAGTAATGAATGGCGTTCTCAAGCGGCAAAGCTTCTGCGTCTCTCACAAATTTGACCCAAGTGTGATGTTCAGCTCTGCTATTGCTTTGCCATTGCTTGTTCCAGGGCCGCAGTCCTAAGCCAGTTTCAGGTCAGTCGGAAAATGAGAACTCAACCTGGAAATAACATTATAGGCTGTTTCCTTTGGACAGTGTATAACTCTGATAAACTCATCACTTCATCAAAGGGCATATAGAGCGCTCCAGCTGCTATAACCAGCGTCCTGGTTACCCTGAAGTGCCCGAGCAAGAGGAAAAACTTTACAGTATAGGTTTCCATTTCTGCCCAATGCAAGATCTGCTGATTTACTTGTTTACATATTAGTCGCAACCCACTAGAACTGTGGAAGAAATCACAGTCACCAGCTGACTGTAACGCTGGGATGGTGAAGCGAGTGCAAACGAACGATAAACAACACAGATGCCGGAAAAGCAACGAGCCCCGTCCTTTAATTAAAGTGAAAAGAACTCAAACAGCGAATACAAACTCAAAAACAAAACTTAAACACAAGGCGTATGCAGTCACGTAACACAGCTCGCATAAACAGGAACATGAAACATGTACAATAACCCACGCCCTCTCCCAGCAGTCCCCAGCATATATGCCCTCACACACACACGGCTGAAGGCAATCGGCTGATCGCACGTGTGGGTGTGAGGCGCTGGGGATGCGGGCAGTCCTCCCCCGGCTGTACCCCAACGGCAAGACCAAGGGAATGTTACACTGACGCTTGTTTGTGAAAGATTGCACATTATCTGTTCTTTTTGTGTCTGGTAGTCTGGTGTTTACTGTTTACTGTGTAGAAACACCTACACATGCAATCATTATGTTGACATGCACACAACATAAACCTCCTATAAGTCAGACGGTTGCGAAACAAATTGCAGTTAGAACTATCTTTGGCACTGTCCCCCACGAATGAAGAGAACACAGGCAGGCAGTAATTCTGGTGTTATCTTCACACACAGACAGGTACGGCTTTCCCTGAGCCAGCAGACTCAATGTGAACAGCAGTCCTGTGGGTGAGAACTGGTTGAATGTGAAAATCCCTTCTTTTAGTCTGTGGCTCTCAAAAGTGGTGTGGGTCTCCCTGAGTGGACATGACCTACCTGTGACATAGTAATATTTATTACCACTATTTTTTTATTTATTCATGTAGCCTAATCAATTCAGATATTTGATTACAATATTTGTATGTATAGTTATTTCATTTCAAATTGTAGTGCTAACTAACTGAGTCTCGCTATCTACAGTAGGCTATGTGTGTTGCATGTTTTCCAACGCTCTATAAAAAACTGTCAGTTGATCACAACACACACACACACACACACACACACGCACGCACGCACGCACGCACACACACTGATTGCACACCTGCATGCAGTAAATGCCCATTGGCGCTGCTGGCTGTCTGAACCTGTGTGCCAGTCTGACATGTGATATGGCCCTCTCTAAGCCTCCAGCATCGCTGATGCTGTTGGTCCTGATTGACACAACCTCTATCCACAAGACCTCATGGTTGTGTCACGGTTGATATCATGATGCCGCTCCTATACTCAACCAGATTGTTTGAACATTTAGCTGTGTGTGTGTGTGTGTGTGTGTGTGCGCGTGCGCGTGCGTGTGAAAGGTGGCATGTCATAATAAGCAGGCTATACGTTTGTCACAAGCGTGGTTTTAGAGTGTACATTGATCAAGGGAGGTAGGATTATGCAAATTTGAGAATCAGTTTTGACTTGTCGTCACATCAAACCAAACGCAACTGACTTCACTTCACGTTGTAAGTGCCATTACACCTCCAGATGATGCAAGAAACCTGTAGAATATAACCTCTACAATAACTACTTACAGTTGTTTGTCATTTCATTAATCTCCTCTTTCCTACCATACCCTATACCCTAACCATGTACCAGTACTAGTATAATACATGCCAAGTAACCTTCAAATGTCAAGTAACACTGCTCGTCCTGTTTTAAACTTGTAAATAACTGCTTTACTGACTACCAGCAACCACAGTCTGAGACCTCTAGTGTGGCATTATTATTATGATTATAATGATTATTATTATTATTATTTCTTAGGATACTGCTTGATTTTTATTAGTTATATATTGAGTTCTAGCAGACCCAGAAATAATCGCCCCCAATTTGTTTGGAGACAGAACTGTGACTGTAGAAAGAGCTCTTGCTGGTTTCAAACAATAAGAGAGTTGCTGTTTCTAAGAGGAGAGCCCCTCCCATGCTCTCACACATATTTCCAAACAACTTGTGGTAGCTATTTGAGTTTTGTAGGGGGCACGATCAAGACGTGTACCTGTACATTTATATTTGATTAGTGTTTCTTTGTTTTTGTTGCTGATTTTGTTTGTGTTTTCCTTTAGGCTTTGTGTTGTTTCAGAACGTCCCAATGGCAGTGGTGTCAAGCTAAAGGAGATGGACACACACACACACACACACGCACGCGTGCACGTGCACACACGCACACAGGCACAAGCACAGGCACAGACTAGAAGAAAGTAAATGAGAATACGAAACACAAAACCAGCTGCATTGATTTGAAATGCGTGAACATAACCTAATGCAGGGTATGCAAGGTGGCCTCTAACACATACAGTCTAACATTGTCCTTCTCTATAATCTATATACAGTAAGAGACCAGGTAAAACACAGGGATGTATAACAGGCTGATCAACGAATCATAGAAGGCCTGTAGAGACACATAAAAGCCTCCCATTGAATGAATTATTCATATCAGACGGACAGAGATGGCTATTAACCTACTGTATCTTTCCCATATACTCTATACTGTACGCTTGGGTGCACGCGCACACACTTTACAAATGCATGTGCACACAAATGCACACATACACAGGCAAGCATTAAGTAACCTGGTGATTTGGTGGTCTGACCAATAAGTTCGGAGGGAGACAATTGGACTGCACATACACAACTATTATCTTGTCTCCGACCAAAAGGGAAACTGCCTTTTATTACCTCCTCCCCCTTCCCAGTTTGGTACATTCCCGTGGCAACCAGTGACCAGTCCAACAACAACTGCAGAATAAGAGCGATTTAAGTTATTGTCAAATTGTGTCTGGGCCACTGCTTATCCCATCTCCAACCGATCCCAAACTTGCCTAAACATTCATGAGCAAAACACTGAGCGTACGGGACGGGTCAAGCATTAGCAACTACAGCTAAGCTGAAAATGTCATGCGTCCAAAGTTTTAACAAATACGTACACGTCTATCTCGCTGACGCTACAACTTACAGTACAGCTCTAATACTGTGTAGCTCCCATTCCCACACACCCACTCACAATCACTTATTTAAGATGCCATGTTGAATTAATCAATACATAGATGGCTTACAAATCTGGACAGGGAATGTGCATCTGTGTCTGCCTTTGTTTAATGTATCGTACATGTAGACAAGCAAAAGGGGCATTTCAAAACAAAAGCCCTAAACTTTACATACAGTATACGTAATATATAATATTAGTATATAATACAATATGATATAATTAGTGACGTACAATACATTTGAGATTTTATAACATTAGGGGATAATTTGAATGCTTACTTAATTTCACATATAATGCATAAATAAATAGTTTTATGCGAGAGAGAGTGTACATGTATATATACAATATATGTGATGTATATGGTGTATTATATTTAGGAAGGTTACAGGGTCAAAACACAGACAGTTTCCTTGGTGAAGTTAGGGTACACACAGTGCAACGTTTAGTAGACCCTAGTTTTATTTACTCAAACATCAAGTCAAACATCACGTTTAGACATGCCATAGCACACCATACATTCATTCATGTTCACTTGGTAGTGGCCATATTGAATAACTTCACTGATGTGGAGCAGGTCAAGGTCAACTATCTCATGTGAATGAGTGATAGCTTTTTGTTAGCTCACGGCTTGATTATCAAAGAACATTTGCTGGTTTATAAAGGTGAAATTATGTCATAAGAAACCTGCTATTAATATTTGAGCTACATTTTTGGTAGTAAGCTTCCAGGAAATAGTAATAAAAGTGGAACAAATTAACTATTTTAATGTCAGTTGTTTTAATAGGTCTTTTGTGACCTACGCACATGCTGGCTTTGAATGAACCAAGGTTCAACTGTAAATCAGAGCACACTACAGTCACAAAAATAGAAAACCTTACATTTCTATATTAAATGATGCCAAGTTGAATATAATATCTGTTTTGCACATATTTGCACATATTTTATGATGATTTTAAGATACCAGTATAATTACGTAGTTGACATTTGTGAATTACCTACTTTTAATGTTTTAAAAATGTGTGAAAGAATGTGAGAAATAAAACACTGGGACATGACACTAGATACTAATAAGCTTTGAAATGGTGAGTATCCTTGCATATATTGTTACACTTTCATGTGCAACGTTTTTGCTGGTTAGCTGTATTCCCAACTGTTGTGTTCCTGTTTTCCATTTGTGACAGAAATCACCATACCTTGTCTTTCATGATAGTCTTTCATTTAAGAGTACTTTTTCTAGTAAATCTGTAATTTACAGAAACAATAATGTTTTAAGTAATTGCACAAAGAAAAGCTCCATAGCCCAGCCCTGGCAAAACAGCTTTATCTTGTTAGAGGCCATTTCATAATGGACAAAAAGCACGGCAATGGAATTACCGCTTGGTTTTTATTTTGAGTTTATGATTGCGATGGTCTTTCCTATAGTCACTTTTGTGCTTTAAAGCTATGTTGACGAGGTTGTATAATGGAATTTTGGAATTTTGTTGTTTTTCATAAAAGATACAGAGTGAAAATACTTTAAATAAAAAAAGCTTTTAATAGTGTACCCATGGGTAAATGTGTATTTTTAATCAGAAAGTGGTTAATGTTTGTGTGTATGTGTGTGTTTGTGTAAATGTCAGGTGCAAATGTGTGTGTTTTTCTGTCCATGTTCACCCTTGTTAAGTGTCTCTTCATTCCACTTTATAAATCCTGAATAAAAGGCTTAGCCACAGTGAATGAAACGGTAACATGTTTTTGGCAAATCCCTTTGAAACCAAGGATCCGTCCAAATCGCTCCTGCTTTGTCACTTTTCATACTGTGACCCCCTGAAACCCCCTTATCTTCTGCCACTATGTGTCTTCACAGCAAGTGGCTTAAATGTTTCAAGTCATGGCTCGTCTCATGTGAGGATGAACACGTGGAAGAGGTCTTGCTATGATGTCACTGGTTCACCGCCGTGTCTCGTGATGAAACACACATAATGGGTTTTTAATCTAATTTTCCATTCCCATCCCTCTCTGAATACATGTCACACTCTACCTTTCTATACAAATGTACTGCATATATGGTAAGTGCAATGGTTACCGTGGCAACTACAGTAGCATGATGTCTGAAGGCAAACACGTTCTTGTTTTTGTTTTTATATATACTATATGCTGGCGGGGGCATTTGATGGCGGGTCAAGGAATGCACTTTTACTAATGGTGGAAACACAAAAACAAATTGATGGAGGAGCTCAGAAATGTGCAGATTTCCTTTTTTTTTTTTTTCTTTTTTTCTGGACCAGTTACAGGCAGGACTGTTAACACCAACATAGAGAGCATTGCCTCTTTGGTTAGAGACAAAGGCATGA
>JAODLL010023720.1:0-12500 GCA_026546735.1 Forbesichthys agassizii
CAGGTGTGTTGGAGCAGGGAGACATCTAAAACAAGCAGGATAGGGGCCCTCCAGGACCGGAGTTGGGCACCTCTGGTATAATACAATCAAGCAGTATACTGTCTCAAGTCTCTCTCTCTCTCTCTCTCTCTCTCTCTCTCTCTCTCTCTCTCTCTCTCTCTCTGTCACACACAAACACACACACAAACACACACACAAATACACTCTGCTTCCTTAAGGGATGGGTAAAATGCAGAAGATGAATTTCGCTACATGTATGTTCATGTGACAATAAAATCACCTCTACCTCTACACACACACACACACACGCACAGGCACACACACACACACACACACACACACACACACAAACAAATAAATGCTTCATGCTTCTCTGTTGCTGTCACATTCACCCCATCATCTCTCGCCTTTCCCTGTCAGTAGTTTTTTTCCATGCGGAGGTCTGGGGGTTAAGTTGTCCCCAGCATGTGCAAGTGGTCAGGTCAGAGGCTGCTGGGTCATGTGATGACAGAGTGTGTTCCCGCTGAGAGGCGTCGTGGGGTTAAGTGTCTGTACAGCCGTGTTATAAGAGACACCCAAAACATGTCCGCCCCACATCTCTCTAAGCTGTCTATCTGAGTGGTACACTTACTGTAAGGTTTTTGTTGTTTTGTTGTTAAAATGAGCAGCAGCAGGCCTCGTGACTTTTGGTAAGGATATATATAATATATACATATACAGTACATATATTGATATATATATATATATATATATATATATATATATGTATATATTATTTAATTATCATATATATTAAATGAAATGTGTGAATTTCAATTATACAATCATATATATTGCAGTGCACATACTGTACAAAACATAGACCCACACAGCAGTCAAACTTGTATCTGATTCCTAGAACACTTCTACCCCCTCTATGCACGCACACACACACACACACACACACACACACACACACACACACACATACAATCGGAGAGAATGACAAAGGCAGCTGTTGGCGTGATCTTGAGGTCATGTTAGATCACAACACGCAGGAAAAAAACAAATTCTTTTACCCGGGGGGTTGTCTGAGATGTGAGTTACTGTGTCAAATGGTAAGGGGCTAGAATGGGCAATTGTGTGTGTGTGTGTGTGTGTGTGTGTGCGTGTGAGCGTGCGTGCGCTTGTGTGTGTGCTTGTGCGCACCTCAGGAATCCCCTAAACCACTGCCAGATCAGTTTTACATCTCACACTTATTTTACACAACGTTTACACAAGTAGAAAATCACCAGCTACACATTGTTCTGAATGTTTTGTTGATTTTACAGTGAGATTTACTACACATATTGTGGGCCTATAACATAACTTGATTATGAAGTGTTACTATAGCTTTATAATCACTAATCACTACTTGAAAAGGAAACACTGGAAAAATCAATTAGAAAATGTTTTTTTGGTTTTTTTGGTAAATCATTAAAATTCACAGATTTAATTAAATCATGAAATCATTGAAAGATGTGTTCAATCACCATAGATAGATAGATAGATAGATAGATAGATAGATAGATAGATAGATGTTTGACAATGTAACTGCTACTGTTTTAGGACATGACCAAATAGAGATTGACATTATTTGAATAACTTTCAACTTTGAACTTTCAATAACTGTATTATATAACTTTATACTGTACATGTAAATACCAGCTCAAAACAGAAAAATTACATATTTCCTATGCTCGTATTACTGTAATGTCACTCTTCAGTAGTATAAAATGCCATTAAAATAGATTGATTCAACTATGCTCTGGGGCATAGTAAATAAACAATAGGCTTTTGAGTGCAGTGGGAGTGTTTAATAATAAAAGTAATGTAGCTTAGCAGTGGAATTTCACAGGTGTGATTTGTCTTAATCTTTAATGGTGTGGACTGATTAAGAAAGCAAACAGTGTGTGTGTATGTGTGTGTGTGCAAGTGTGCGTGTGAGAGAGAGAGAGAGAGAGAGAGAGAGAGGCATGTGTGCATGTACAGTATGCGTGCATGCGTTTGCAGATACAGTGTGTATCAGTGAGAATTTGTGCAGTGCCCGCTGCCACACAGAGCTTCTACTTTTCCTATGTGAGTGTGTGGGGGTGCATGTGTCTTAGTGTTCCCACATTGGCCAAATGATTCAGGCTTAGCAAACAGAACTGACAAGACTGTGAGCGATCCTAAACGTTGTTATTGACTTAGACTTTATTTATAGTGTGTGGTCCTGCTGAAAAAGGTCCACACACTGTCTACCACTCCCTTCCTCCAATGCTATAGTAGACACGATTAATCAGATGAATGTTCTAATTAGGCTAATACCCTTAGGCTCCAGACACACACAAGTTCACGTGCACGCACATACACACAGAGAGAGAAAGTCACTACAACTACATGTGAACATATACATAATGTATGAATGCACGTGGTGAACAAACACACATTTACACACACACAGAGGCCCCTGTGTGTGTGTGTGTGTGTGTGAGAAAACAGGGTAGATGGGTTGCAGAGGTTTGGAGGAGTTGGGTGCGCTTGTTTGCCCTAAAACGCTCTAAGGCTTGTTCTTCTCATTGGAGAGGCTGTTAAACAAAAGTCAGTTTGTTACGGTAGTGGAGGCCAGTTGGGTATTAATAAACACCGATGCAGATGTCGGAACATTCAGTGTGATCCATGAGAAAGGCAGTTGTTTCAGTGTCAAATCTAATGTCTGGTGATGTCTATTTGGCCGGCTCTATTTTTGTTGGAGGGTTCACATGAACGCTCTTAAAAGTATACATTTGTCCCCCAATGCATGGTGTGTTCTTCACTGTCACTTACAAAATTACCACAAAGACCCCATTTATAAAGTAATTACAATTGAGTGTCTGAAAAAATACCCTGCTATTTTAAGTGTTGTATTTCAGTTTTATTATAAATAGTAATAATATCAAGCTTTTACAAATGATATTATGTCATATAATTCAGTCAAATAATACAAAAAATATATAAAATGAAATAAAATAAACCAATTGAAATAATGTACAAAGGAGTGCTCATATAAACGCTTGACAGAGAGAGAGAGAAAAGTATTTGTATTCACTTGTACATGGCAGTAAAGTTTACAAAAACATCATTGAGATACAGTACACTTACGAGACTAAATATGTCTGTGACATATTGAAAACATGGATGTGATGCTGCTTCTGCAAAAAAAAAATGACATGTCTGAAGCAAAACAACATGATAAAATTTAATTTTGGCTTTCTCCTTCCCGGTAATTGGTTGTGTATCTCAACTTTCCCTTAATTTAATCTTTTCCGTGTGACTCCACATTGACATCAGGCTTTCCTTTTTATTTATTTTTTTGTGGAGATTTAATTTATTTTACTTTGTTTGTTGTTTTTGATGTACGGTATTGTGGCCCCAGCATTATAAAAAACAGTTATGTTTTGTATTTGTGGACCGCTAAGGCACGTGCTACTGCTCCATCACAATGCCTTACACTAAATCCAGAACATGAGTCCGAAAATGTGTCATGTGATGTGGAATAGGCATGTTTGCTTCTTCATCTTAATGATGGCGTTAACTCTTAGATGGGTGATATTGCACTTTTGGTCAAATGAGAGAATGGATATCTTTAGTCAAAACTCCCTTGGTCCCTAGGTTTCTCAAATGCCTCTTGGTCGTGACTTGTGACCTGGTGGCTTTCTCTCGCTGAGCGGAGATCTTGAAGGGGTTCTCACCCCGCAATCGATCTAGCCTATCCCCTCTCAAAGCCACTTCTTCACCGCTCCTACTCCGCCCTCCGCTCTCATCTGTCACTTTCTCAAGTCACCTTTGACCTCCCCAAGTCCTCCCTAAAACTACAAAAGGCTGCAGTCCTGCCTCACTGTCTGAAACATCAATGGACCAGAGCGAATTAGTGAGAGACAAGGAGAGAGGCAGAAAGAGAAGGAGGGTGAGATGGGAGGAGGAATGTGGAGAACTTTCTTGAAGCCACAGCTGTATTTTACATTAGAGCGGTGTTAGATACAACACGCTTTGCTCACGATAATGTTTGTTGGTTTGAATGTTTGATGTCTCTGGAATGTGTCACTTTGTGTGGGACGCATAATTCAAATCCATTTCATAAAGCCCTTTTCTTTTTCCTGTGAGCAGATATTCTTAAATTATTTTGAATACTGTGTATTTTACACATTATGTACCCAAGATGTGTGAACATGCTACCCAAGGTCAAATACTGTGAAATACATAGATGTTTTATCCCACTGGTGGTTCTTGGTCCTTAGGGTTGATGGAAAACCTTATAGAATATGGTGTTGATGGTCGTCGCCCAATGTTATCATGGAACAAAGCAGCCAACCAATCGCATAATGGGACACACCCATCTCTGCCAATTCAGAAATGTCCTCAATAAATCCACAGTTTGGTGTGATAATCCTTTATGTGGTCCCTTCATTTTTTCTTTGTTTATTTCTCCGTCAAATTGCAATAAATGTCTTCCAGTGGAGAATACTATGTCCTGGTAAATGGTTGGCTATGTGGTCCGGATGACTTAAAGAGCTCAGCCACTATACAGTACATACAAACACCTGTCCCACTGTGAAATCCAGAGGCCTCAGATCAGGAAATCTCAGGCCTCAAATAAGAAAGGGCACCTAAAAAAAGAGGATAAAACAGAGTTGTAAAAGTATTCCCTGTGAAAAAGATAAAAAAGATAAATAAGATGGTAAAAGAGATATATGACCGCAATAAATCACGGGCACATGTATGAACATTGCATGCTGGTACCATATGGCTATTGTTAGCATAGCATGTGCTAACAGCGAGATTGAGTATGAGCTGGTTAGAGGGTCTGCAAGAAAAGGACTAAGGATACCTTTACTGAATGTAAACTATAATCCTAACATGTAAAAAGATAGCTGCAGGTTTACTCCGGTTTGGTCAAAGTCTTCTCTATTTAATATTCAATGTATTCAATGGTGCGGGACAACTTAAATAGAGCTAAATCTAGTCTGAATCTATTGTAAACCTAACCACAGTCTCCTGACATTGCGTTGGAACCCGGAACAGAACTGTTCAATACTGCTTCCCCAGCTGACCTCAGTCCAAGCACCTGTTTCCAATAGCTGCCCTGCCAGAGGCTATTAGGATCCATCCACCCCTTGAAAAGACCTTTCCTCTACAGCTTCAGACTCAACCACACACTGGCTATCCACTCACACTGATTAATCACATCAAGATGGACCGTTGAGCCTTGTAACAGTATGGAGGTGTGTGTGTGTGTGTGTGTGTGTGCGTGTGCATGCGTATGTGTGTGCAAAAATCAATTCACGTGTGTAGCTTACTGTACACGTGTGTGTGTGTGTGCGTGCATGCGTGTGTGTGTGTGCGTGTGCATGTCTGCAAAAATCAATTCATGTGTGCAGCCTACTGTACACGTGTGTGTGTATGTGTGTGTGTGTGTGTGTGAGTGCATGTGCATGTGTGTGTGCGTACACAATGCCACATACTAACGATGGTTCCTGCATGTCGCTATAATTCCAAATCGGGTCCACGCCTCAGAGATATCGCATTAGGCATTTGCCGCTCTCGGATATTAAGTTAGATATGCATTCGATACCTGCCACCCCACAAAGCCCCGTGCAGTGCGTTGCCATGGCTTTGAAGGGGCTGGTTGCTGCGAAGGTTGCTAAGAGGTCAGTGGATGAACCTGATTGGTCAACCCCCTGTGGACCAAAATTGGAAACGGCGGCTGCTGTAATCATGCTGAGGCAAAAGAAATGCCGTCGGAAAGTTAAACAAGAGTTTGTTTGAAGTTTGCCCCTTAGTGTAACGGTGATGTGAGCAGCTGGACAGGTAGGGTTCAAGGAAAACAATCCAGGGGAGGTTAGCACATCTACCGTGGCTACACTTAATGCTAATGGAAGCTGACAACAGGTAAGGCTCCTGACCGTTTTAATTGGATCCAGCTAAGTTGCATGTAAAGATCACAATGCCCACGGACTCAAGAGAACCGCAGGAGTTTGTGAATAAAAATGTATGTATGCTAAAACACTACTGGTACCACTCTGTGGTTTGCGTCTGGATTGGGGGATTTCTGTACTGAGGGGTTCAAGGTTCAAGGTGACGTGAAGGATTCAAAAAAATTAAGTGTATTGACCTTACTTTGTCCGTACTGGCCATACTGGTAGGAGGCCACGTGGTCCATGGTGTAGCCTGGCGAGCTATATGTGGCAGGGCAGTAGGACTGGGAGTTGGGCAGCGATGGCAGGGCTGGCATGGAGGGCATACTGGTCAACCCCTCCAGGCTCTTGATATGCTCCATGCGCTGGCTACAGCTAGCAGCCATGCCAGCCGTGGGCTCCAGACCACCAGTCAGAGGGGAGATGGCATAGTCACTCTGGGGCTGGTGGGGCACTCCGCCTGGGTTCAGCAGACCCATGACCTGGGAAGAGAGGACGTTAGTGATGACCACGGGGTCTACTGCGTTTTGTATGTATGGCATTTGGCAGTGGGTCACATGTAGAAAATTTGTCAATAGTTGGATACGTCATACACCAGAATTTGGAAGAAACCAATATTACATTAAAATAGTTACAGCATCTTGTCATCATGCCTACTACCATGTCATAAATGTATCATTAAATCATGAAACAAAGGTCCTAATGGCCTAAGTAATGTGCTTAATAAAGTTAATAAAGTACCTAAATAAGGTGTTTAATACAAAAGTGCTAAATACATAGGAGTAGAACAGACAAGTTTTTTTAGAGAAGAAGAAAGAAGAAATAATTTTTATAAAAGCATTTGACAAAGAAACCTGAGTTAGGATTGAGTTCTAGGAGGTGGAGAGGTCACTAGTCAAGGTACCAAGGTGGTTTGTAAAGAGATATGTTTTGAGTCTCTTGCGGAAGACGGGTAACGTTTGGACAGTCCTGACTGTTGCTGGAAGCTTGTTCCACCATTGTGATGCTAGGACAGGAAACATCTGAAACTTTGATGAGTGAGTCTTGAGACCTCATAGCGATGGTGAGGTGGTAAAACGAAGTGCTCTTGTTGGGGCCTGGAACCGGACCATTGCTTGGAGGTGGCACAGGACAGTTATTTTTACTGACTTGTAGGCCAGCACCAGTGTCTTGAATCGGATGTCACTAATACACAGCATAGAACTTTGCAAACACACACAAACACACAAACACACACACACACACACACAGAAAGACACATGAACACACATATGCACACAAAGGAAATCCCCTTGCCGCAGACATCAAAAGACTTCCAGCAAGCCCTTCCCAGACAGCCAAAGATAGCGCCAAAGAGGAAGAATTAAGCAATTTGTTTCAGACCCATGGCTCCACTTATTCTGAAATTCTCTTTGCCACCGCTCCAAAAAATCTATGGCACAAGATAATGACTTATCTCCAACAAAGATATCCTGACAAAGATAACATGAAGGCCTCTTGTAGCTCAGCTCCATTCAAGTATAGATGAAGAAATCTGTTGGTTCTTGACCTGGTCTTTATTAGTAACCAGATAATCGAATTTGGGGGAATATTTCTTGAACGGAAAAGAGCCGAGGGGCAAAGTCTATTGATCGGGTTCAAACCCTGCCTGATAACGTTCCACCCAATGCTCAGCGACTTTACTAGTCCATAATCAAAGTGGCCCAGTAAGCCATCCATGATGAATTGAGACCACCTTCACTCACTTACAAGAGAAGCAGCTCTAACTTAACTTGCTACTTTTAAATGTATAATATCCCCCATGATACCTCCTACTCCACTGGTCTCTCTCCTGCGAGCACAACAGAGACCCCAGGGCTCCTCATGATGTCCTAATAAGAAGCAGGTATGCTACTTCTTCGGCCCTCTTGGCCCTCTAAGTGACATATTATTCTCCATCCACCCGCACACATGGCCCTGCTTAAATCATTTCCCAAGCAGGCAGGAGGAGAGCAGGGGGAGGGGGGTGAACAGAGGAGTCCATGTTGACTTGGAGAGGGGTCATTCTGTTTCCTCTCAAGCCCGGTAACATTTGCATAAGAGTTGACCTGCATTCAAACGGCAAAGAGCAAGGATGCAGCGTGGAGCCACACAGCCCTGGAGCTGGGAGCCTCCACGGTGGAGATGCTTCCAAGCTCCATCCCCTCCCTCCAGCGCCATCAGCCCACTCAGCCCTACCCCCCTTGCCCGTTAAGCGTGAGATGGCTGCTGGCTGTGCTGTCCGGGGTGCTTTGTGTTGGAGCGGGGCCACCGCCAGCAGCGTAAACTCTTTGCGACCGGAGCAGGGAATTGGGCGGGGGGGGGATGGGTACCTGAGGCGGGACATTCCTTCTCCACCGTATGAATCATACAAGTATACAAGTAAATGAGAACCATTGCATTATGGTGCAATGTCAAGGCAAACATGTTAAGAATGCGATTGCAAGGAACCTTTCCGTGAGGCCATTAGCCTGACCTCATAAGAACAAATATGCATGTGGCTGTCTTGTATCTAGTCAACGGAACACGTAATCCTGTTTGTTTGTGTACAGTTTGCACCGCATGGTGCGTACGTATGAGTGTGTTAAGCTCATATATGCTGTCTAGACAAATATATAAAACTATTGCTGATAGCTATAACTACTGCATAGCAGAGGCCTAAACAAAATTATCTCCAATAGAAAGGAAAATTAATTGTCCTATTGTTAGACATACTTAACGGTCAATTAACTCTATCTCATGTGACAAGCAGAAGAGATCAGTTAGAGGTGAGATAGAGAC
The DNA here is from genome assembly GCA_026546735.1 of Forbesichthys agassizii. NCBI lineage: Eukaryota > Metazoa > Chordata > Actinopteri > Percopsiformes > Amblyopsidae > Forbesichthys > Forbesichthys agassizii. The sequence goes on from JAODLL010023720.1 coordinate 8,754, forward strand.
GTTACTGTGTATAATCAGAAAAAAGTAAATACAGTTGTTGAATGATGTTGATAGATTGTACATACACTATTTTCTTAAACAAATGCTAATATGTGTATGCTGAATAAATATTTACGTTTAAATTTGTATGTATTGAAACATTACATTGTTTTTGTTGGTTTATTTATGCTGAATCTGCACTTATTGAAAACATTTTTGGTGTTTCATTTTTCTCATATGTATCTCAAATTGTTATACCCACACGTATGGAAGCACATTAACGATGTAATGTGATTGTCTCCGTTAACAACAGAAGACATGAAAACACCTGGTTTGAAATCCCATCGGGTTTGCATTGCTGAAAGCTTACAACCACAAGTTACTGCTGTTGAAACAACACTCTTGTTTGTAGATATTAGTTACTCATGTTCATTTTGATATTAAATAGTTTAGTTGGTTTCATATGTTTCAGTTAAAATAGAGCTGGGCAATTTTAGTTTAGTAAAATTGCATTTTTTTTTTTACATCTGGACCTTATTAACTACAATTAGAAGTGAGGGTATTTTAACTATAATATTAGAGTTTAACATACCTCGTAGTTCGCTAGTAAAAACATGAAATAAACAAATGTAAAATGCTTGTCTTCAACAGTCAACAAACACATGGTAGTAAAGAATTAAGAGTAAATATGAACAAGGAATAAGACATAATATCTGTTAACATTAAGTAAATAGGAATGAGTATAGAAATACATTATATTTACATGTAAATACAACATTATAAAATAGCAGACCAGAATAAGGTGACTGTTTTAAAGCCGCTGTTCAATAATCAAATGGCTTCTGGGGGGAAAACCTGAACCTGCTTGTTCTTGTCCGCAAACTGCTTAATCATTAGCTAGACAGCAGCAGGGAGAACAGTGTGACTGGGCACCTTCTATAAGCCACACTAGGCTGCAGAATCTAACAGTCTCTCAATCTATCAGCTCACATGCTAATCTCTCTTATCACGCCAAAAGATGTGAATGATACATTTAGTCATGCTACACAAAAGCCTTTAAAACATGTTTTTATTAAATAATAATAATAATAATAATAATAATAATAATAATAATACATGTTTTTGAGAAAGCTTGCTAAATTCTAGCTCAAATTAAAGCATAATTCTCCGGCGCCCTCCGCGGGGCCACACCACACATAAAACCGCATTGTGAAGCAAAGCGTATAGTACAGCTTTGTTGATGTGTTCGAACATGTGATGTTCCTATTTACGGAGCCCGGGCTGCGTAGAAGTATCGGATCATTTTTTCAACACGCAGAGAAACAGAGAAAGGTAACGTAGCAAAATGTGAGGATATATTTGATGAAAATTTTGTGAATTCACAGAAAGTTTATCTTAAAATTTGTTTATAATAGCTGATTTTACCTTGAAGTTTAAAAATTCTAAGTGACTTTCGGTTGGTCAATAAATAATATTTTGGATAAAATGTAGTCATCAAATAAAAAATCCCTTAATTCCTACAGTAGATGTGTAGAGTGTGTGTATAGTGTCATATTTGTGTGTGTGTGTGTGTGTGTGTGTGTGTGTGGGTGGGGGGGGGGGGGGTTGTCTGACACAGTGCGTGTGTATGTGCGTGTTTGTGTGCGTGTGTGTGTGCACGTACGCGTGCATGTCTATCCCCTCATCTGTTCTGAAGTCTATTCTCTGAGGGGTTGGACTATGGTGAGGTAAAATCTCATTTTCTGCCTGTTAGGGTCTTCCTCTGCGTGTAGGTACTGAGGGCCTGGGACTTCATGCCTGGATAATTGGCTGTAATTGTCTTTTCACTTCTCATTTGTCACATGTTCAAGTGTCCTCCACATCTCCTTCCCCTGTTCCTCAGTACCCATCATCCTGTGTGTGTGTGTGTCCATGCACACACACACATGTACGTACACACATGTAAGTATGGAAAAACCTAAATATTCTACACTAGAGAGTTAAGATTATAATATGAAATGAAGATTACTGTACATGTGCCTCAAAGTCTGTCATCCTTGAGAACGCTTGATAACTTTGACCTCAAATCAAAACAAACTCCCTCAGAAGCTCCACACAATGCATTAAAACGCATTGCAAAGCCAAGGGAAGTGTTGCTGCGAGTGGTGTTCGCCACTTTGTTTATGTTTTCATATTTACAGAGCCAAGGCTGTGTAGAAGTACTAGATTTTTTAGCTTCCAATAGCTTTCAATAGCTTTCGATTAGCTTGCAATAGCTGACTACACCTTTAATTAAAACAAAACTGACACACACACACTCACAGAAGTGCATAATGTGTCGTGCCCACTAGCCTTGATGTGTATTGTATATGTACATTCATATACAATACACAGACAAACAGTTCTACTGTAGAACTTATAAATATAAAGCACAATTTGGATTCATTAAGAAATATTCTGCAGTCCGCTCTCACCTGGGGCGGCAGTCCATTTCCTATGGCGGGGTTCATGGGGTTAGCCGGTCCTCCGGGGCTGACAAAGCTGTCTGAGTAGCCTGAGAAGGAATGGCGTCCCGAGGCTAGGCAGTAGGCTGAAGCCCCTTCTCCCTGTCCTCCACTGGAGCCCTGGTGCCCAGAAGTTGGGGGAAGTGGCTGAGGCCGATGCACCGTACTGGGGGGCTCTGTCACGGAACACAGGAGATGAGTTAATGTTGTGTTTTGGTACGATGGAGGGTTACCCCTGTAGGCCTACATGGTGCAGTCAAACAAGCTTGGAACTTGGGTGGAAACAAAAAAAAGAACCCCCGTTCTGCCTTCCCCCCCTAACACACACACAATACACACACACACACACCCACACACACACACTGTACAGACCTCAGAGGTGCAATTATAAAACAATTACAGTTAAAATCTTGTATTTGTAATTGTCGAGCAAAATGTGTATTAAGTCATAACATTACTTATTATTATTTTATTCATGTAATTTATTTTATTTTTAATTGTAATTTTATTATTAAACGAACATGACATTAGCTCAACGCTCCAGTCATACCATTCGTTTGAATAAAGGATGTTGTTTCACTTATATGTTGTGATCCCTACCTTGTGCCATAGACGAGGGGGGGTAGGGGCTGTCGGAGAGCTGGTAAGGGGAAAGGCTGGACATGGCTGAGGGTGGAAACCCTCCTGGGATCAGGTGATTGAACGCCATCAGCTGATTGGCTCCCGCCTGTTTCCTCCACCTCGCCCGCCTGTTGCTGAACCACACCTGCAATAGATAACTGTCCGGTTTGTGTGTGTGTGTGTGTGTGTGTGTGTGTGTGTGTGTGTGTGTGTGTTATCCTTCCAGCACACACACACTTACTGTACAATATTTCAATCAAATATTTTGAAAACATTTAGTTTTTCTTTCTAAAATGTTTTTTTTTTTTTACATTAATATGTGATTTTAAATTCAGAGAAAATGCAATGCACACACACACACACACACACATATTGCATGCATTGTTCTATATCTGCATGTATGACTGTAAATACTGAAGTGTGTGTGTGTGTGTGTGACATGCAATATTCATATGGATAGGCCTGTTGTTGGGCAGCTACAGTGTACATTTCACATATGGAGCTGTGGAAGGGATTTTACTGGTACCAGATCATATGTGGGAATGTCCACATCAGACCCACGGGAGCAAAGAACAATACAGAAGGCCAAGAGAGGCAAGAGGGTGCCTAAAAGCTGTGTGTGTGTGTGTGTGTGTGTGTGTGAGAGAGAGAGAGAGAGAGATAG
>JAODLL010023739.1:0-25044 GCA_026546735.1 Forbesichthys agassizii
GTGTGTGTGTGTGTGTGTGTGTGTGTGTGTGTGTGTGTGTGTGTGTGTGTGTGTGTGTGTGTGTGTGTGTGTGAAGTATCCATATAAGGTGGTCTGGCTATAAAGTGCAACAAGGAGATTATAATGTAAGTGGTTTGTACAGTCCCTGTAATCATATACTGTATCTTCCTTTAACTTTATGCTAATGTCGAGATGAAAGATACTCTAATACAGCATACAAACACACAAACACACATAAAAACATTATACTGCACCTATTGTTTATTACTTGTCTAATTGTGACATTTAAACATATATACCATTACCATTATTATATTAACGCTGATGTTAAAGTTAAACTTAAAATAAACTTGGACACATTGTTTCCTCCTACTTCAACTCCACAAACAAACACGCTGGAACTGGGTGAGGAGACACCTCTCTTTTCCAACACAATCAATGTTTGGTTTATTCATGTTCTTCTGTACCATAATATAATTTATTTTTTGAAGGGAAGTCTCCATTTAATGTACTGTCTGCAAACAATTCATCCTATTGCTATTGAAGATGTTAAAAGCATGGCCGAACGAGTCTTATATTTAGCCGGTATTGTTAGCTTGCAAATCATTGCAAAGCCTTGATGGAGAGCGCTGCATGGCTCACTGATGTGACGCGCGCAGCGCTAGGTGATTCAAGCTAATCCTCTGATAAGAAATTTCAGATGCTATTATGGATGAATAAACGGATTAGCCTTGTCGAATGGCTAGTGAATAGTCTAGACTTCAGATACATTATCCCGCTGTCCAATATCTATTCTATGGAGACTAATATCAAACTGTATATTATAAATATTTGAACTAACGGTAATAATGGGTGAGCGCCTTGTTTAGCTTAATTCCAACAGAGCGTGCTTCTTGAATCTGGTTCACCGGTATAAATATAAATCCCTCCAAGACACCCGCTCTCTCATTCTGGAATCAATCGGTTTCGTAGAGGAAGAATAATACATGAAAGGCCTTCCGACATCACAGAGCGGCCCTCGGCCATAATCTATCTAAAGCATCAGAGTGCATAGCATGGGTTCCGTGCATGGCAAGTTCACAAATAGAATGGTGAGACCCTTTTTCGGGGGTAAAACACTCTCTGCAATTCGCATTATTTACCCTGGCTGCCAGGAAGCACAGCCTTTAATAGGGTTCGCGCGTTTGACCTGCGCAACAACACCGCGTTGTTTTGTGCGTGTGAGTGTGAGTGTGAGATTCTTATGAAGATTCTTATGAAGGGTTTGGAGGGGGGGGGTGTCATGGTTGATGGTAAACACTGTGTAGAAATAGCCTGGTAATTCCCATTTGTGCGAGGAGTTGCAGAGATAAGTTGTTGTGTAAACTGGATGCTTCAATTGCACGCACGCGCACGCACACGCACGCACGCACACATGCACTTATTCCATGCTATGGTGACCGGCGGCTGCAGAGTTCAGTGCCGCTAGCGTCGGGTATTTTTCAGGCCCAGTCATAATAACAATGACAAATACTCTCCTGGCTCATGACCTCTGTATATGCTAGTGCGAGGGCCACTGTGTGTCTGTGTGTGTGTGTGTGTGTGTGTGTGTGTGTGGGTGTACCATCACTTATTCTCTCCCACCCGTAACTTGTTTTCAGCCGGTAAATGGGAAGCGATCAGAGTTAAATTGCCGCACGTTAACTCACCTCACGAGCAGGAAAGGGAAAGCGGGGACGCTCTCTCTCTCTCTCTCTCTCTCTCTTTCTTTCTGTCTCTCTCTCTGTCTCTCTCTCTCTCTCTCTCTCTCTCTCTCTCTCTCCAATGCATTCGTTGAGCGAAGGGCGGTTGGTTGATGGATCGGGGGGCGGGGGGCTGATTTGATGCATGCCGGCAGCTCCCCTCGAACCCGTTCGAAGATAGACTGAGCGGTCCGCGTGTCGGCTCTGATTTCCAAATGGCATCTGGCAGTACCAGGGGGATGGGAAGATGGGGTGGACGTGTGTGCGCACGCGCGTGTGTGTATTCGTGCCACTGTTTGTGGAGCGCGTTTTTTAAAATACTGGCGGAAAGAGCCAGGGGATGACAAGTGGTCGCAACGATGCTCGTCTCCTGCCAGCGTCGCCCATGGCCACGGCCGAGGGATCTGTGCTCTGTTGTCTTCCGTGTAGTGTTAGCGGTGGGGAGTGTCAGACCTGTGCCCGCCATGTTGTGCCCGTGCTTGGTAGCACCCTGGCGCTAGCGAAAATAGTTAGTGTGCAATGGGTCTGAAGTGACGTGTCACACACAACCCAGTGACAGTTTGTCTTTTACACACACACACACACACAGAGAGAGAGAGAGATTTAAGATTGGTAAATAACCGCCAGCTCACTCTATTTTAATAAAATGTTTGGCTTGAAGCTAACTTGCCTGTGTTAAATGTGAACGTGTTAGCAAAATGCATGTGCATATTAACGCATGTGCGTGCGTGCGTGGCCCAATAGCATTTATCTTAATCTGAGATGCTGGTGCTGTATTCTGACATCTAGTGGCAGAAAGTCATATAGAACCACTTGCAGACAACAATCAGGCCTTTCTTTCCCCCGATTTGGGTCTTTGTGGAATTGAGCCCAATTCACAAATATGTATGCATGAGACCTGATTGTTACCAATGGCTGCATCTCTCTCTGTGCTGTCAGATAGCACCTGTCTCCCCTCGCTAAAGCCACATGGACAGTTCCCCAGAACACCTGCCCACCTGCCGGGACGCAGTGCTGGCAAGGGAACACGTACACATGCACGCACACACACACACACACACACACACACCTGGAGCCCTATTGATGGCCCCATGAAATGCCCATCATTTCACAGCAGTCAATGGCTTTCCCTAAAGGTGTGTATGTGTGTGGGTGTGTGCACTGCAAACTTGTAGCTATTACCTGCCAGAAACGCACAGACACACATTATCTTTCTATTTCTGCTTCATCCACAACCAGAATCAATGTGAATATGGTGGTTTTTGCATAATCAAGTGCATTTAAAATCTGTCAATAATGAATGGATTGAATCACCACTTTGGGATACTTTGGACTGTATCCTTTAAGTAAAATCCTGTTTCTAATGCTCGAGTTGGAAACAAGACTCAATATGGAATTAGCACCACAGGTCAACGCTTGTAACACATACTGTGTTATGTGCCATTAAATATTTCCCTGTTCAGTTGAATAATGCTAAAGTGTATTATGTGTGCAGGTGTGGAGAAACAATAATGTTATGAATGAAATATTATTATTATTATTATTATTATTATTATATAAGAATAATAATATAATGGTAGTAGTATTCTGTACAGATTTTCATAGGTTCTGTTTTCCATTCACTTTTTACAATATGAGGATATTGTCTAAAGTTATAAAGTACATTTTCCCCACACACACACACACAAAACACCCAGCCAGACGCAAACGCACCGCAAACAAATGCCACTGCATATCTCACAGTGAGATAAAACAACAGACAGCCCAGCGGAGGCGTGGTGAAAACCCGTTGTGCTTTTGTCACCGCTGTCCCGGCATCCCCGCAGAGAGCCCGGAAGGCCCCGGAAAAACACCTGCGTTCACCAGGACTTCAAAACGAGAGAGAGTGTGAGGGAGAGAGACACACACAAAGGTATACAAAAACAGAAGGGGAGAGAGAGAGAGAGAGAGAGAGAGAGAGAGAGAGAGAGAGAGAGAGAGAGATGGAGTCGTGAACAGGCTGGTCAAGCTCTTCGGGTTCAGTGGGAGCGCGTTTGATTCGCCTCTCCCAGCGTCCCCACCTGACGTCGGTCAGTTCTCTCTCGCACTCTCTCTCTCCACCTAAGCCTTTGATACCCTGGCCTCTGCCCCGGTGCTCCTGGGAAAGTCCTGGCAGGGTACGGCCAGATATCCAGCGTGATGGTAATGTGAACCCATTGCGGTGCCGATCTTAGTCTATCTTTATCCAGCCCGGCACGCCATACTTGTCCGAGAAAGTGCAGCATGTGTGCTGCTTACATCTTGAGTCCGCCACACTTGCTAAGGCATTATGGGATATATAGTTTTGTTACTTGAAGCTAAATGTTCATCCGAATATTAAATATTAAAGCTACTATTAACATAGTAATGCCTACTGTAAACAAGAGAAAGGTCAATGCCATTTTGTCTGAGTATGTTGTTGATGTATGGACAGCACAGCAGACCAGATTACATAATGTAATATTCTTTCAAATGCATCTAGAGCACCAGCTCATGAGTGTGACCAGAATTGCAGAAAGGCTTTCATTTCTGAGCAGTAGACTGAATATGTATGGTCTTACCAAAAGCTGCCATTAATGGCAACGAAACACGTGTATTTGTGTCTCCATACATCTTCCCTACATATATGTTTGTTAATCTTTCTCCCTTCTTCCAGTTTTAGTTTTCAAACGGTCTGCCAGCTCATCCTTATTTGGTGTCTGCTTTAGCGAATGTCCTGCTACAAATAGATGCATATACAGCCATGTTTGTTTTTGCATGTTTGGCTGTCGAGTGGTTGTTCTTGGGCTGTTGAGGCTCCGGCTGGCAGAAATAAAGTGGACAAAAATGTTTCTAGCTTGTATCTAGAATGAGTCATATCCTCACCCATCCCTAATTTCTACTGGGGAACATAATGGTGGTCTCTCAAGCTGTCTCTGTCTTTTTAAGATAATTGAATCCCAATATTTTCCATGTAACAAAAACAGCAATAGGCACAGTAGGCTTGGTGTGTGTGACTGTGTGAGTATGTGTGTACATCAGAGAATAGGTCTCATTCTGAGTACACAGTCAAGCAGACTATGAAGAGCAAATAAACTTGAGCAAACATTCAAATTAAATTGATATTAAACATAACCGCGAGGGAATCGGGTTTAAAATGTGAAAGAATTCTTGAAGGGCACAGAGTTTGGCCCAACAATATATCTTCTTTTTTTATTGCAAGAACATGCAATACTGTAGTTATTGAAGACGTTTTCAGATGCTGAACTAGGTATTTTAATTTAGTAGTTCACTAATATTAAATATATAAAATGAAACTTTAAAAAGTTTTTTTAATCAATGTATATTTTGTGTAAAAGTTCATATAAAAGTAAACTATCCTGTCTTGAAAGCATCGGTTTAAAATAAATGTTTGTAATATCATAAATATGCATTAAGGTAGCGTATGTACATTATGTACAGCTAATTGTGTGTGATATAACTGCCGTTGACAAACATAACAATGCTTGTGGTTTTATGATCCCTCTATAAAACTGGTAAGCTACTGTAGTAATTGGTGATTGATAGTACATATTAATAATTCTCACACAGCCTTAATGGCAGTCTTGGAACACATAAATGACACTTATATGATCCAGCTTTAAATACAGTGACACCACAGAGGCAAGCTTCTGTTGAACAAGATGCTCGATTTAGGAAATAGCTACCTCACCACGAGGGAAAAGCATTAGTAGACTACTGCCAAGCTAGTGATATTGCTACTGCTAGTGCTACTGCCAAGCTAGTGCTAGCGTTAGTGCTACTGTCAATCTAGTGCTACTGCCAAGCTAGCGCTATTGCTACTGCTAGTGCTACTGCCAAGCTAGTGCTAGCGCTACTGCCAAGCTAGTGCTATTGCTACTGCTAGTGCTACTGTCAAGCTAGTGCTATTGCTAGTGCTAGGGCCAAGCTAGTGCTAATATCAGTGCTAGTGCTACTGCCAAGCTAGTGCTATTGCTAGTGCTAGTGCTAGTGCTAGAGACAAGCTAGTGCTAATATGAGTGCTAGTGCTACTGCCAAGCTAGTGCTATTGCTAGTGATAGTGCTAGTGCTACTGCCAAGCTAGTGCTATTGCTAGTGATAGTGCTAGTGCTAGAGACAAGCTAGTGCTAATATCAGTGCTAGTGCTACTGCCAAGCTAGTGCTATTGCTAGTGATAGTGCTAGCACCAGTGCTAATACCAGTATTAGTGCTACTACCAAGCTACTCCTAAGCTAGTGCTAAGCTACTGCTAAGCTAGTGCTAGGCCATTGAATACAAATGTTAATACTAACATACATGAGACCACAGCCTTTGCCACCTTTGTTTTACTCTCATGATGAACACATTGTAAAACAAACTTTTTCTAATCAGTTTAGTTGATAAATATTTTCTTCCCTGGGAAAAAAATACACATGCTTTATTCCAAACTTCCATGACCTGACTATGAGTAATAAGAATATAAGGCCCATCGGGGAGTGTCCAAATCAATCCCGGACTTGGAGGAATGCACGGCTTAAGATAACCGCTATTTGTTACGTGATGTGAACACGGTGTTTGTCACCCGCTCCCCCCTGCCCCACGGACCTCCCTGTTAGCAGTGACAGCAGCCACATATTGGGGAGGAAGGCTGCGCGATTGCCTTTCTGTCCCGTGACAGATACACTCTCCACTGTTCCACTGTTCGACAGAACCGGCGGACCTGTCACCGTGACGATGAGATAGCGGGCAGAGGAAGGGAGGGGTGGGAATAATGGTTTGGGGAAAGGGGGGGCGTGGGGGAAATGTAGCCCGTACAAACACGAACAGCAGAGCACGTCGTCAAGCTTGTCTGTCACCGTGCATTAAAATAGACATCGACCTTCCCCTTATCTATCCCTCTCTCTCTCTCTCTCTCTCTCTCTCTCTCTCTCTCTCTCTCTCTCTCTCTCTCTCTCTCTCCCCCTCTCTGTCGCTCCGGGATGCGCTCCATTGTCTCTCGGAGAAGGTGTGCGGTTTAAATTCTCTGCGTGGATCTCCGGATGCAAAGCGCTTGGTGCCAAGTTGCCGGTACAAAGATGTTTAGCCTCAGCGGGCTTCTGTGTCGCACACATCTGTCAGATAAAGCGCCACTGAATACAATGCCACACACACACACACACACACACAGACAGACAGTAGAGGCAGCCTCTGGCAGCGGAGTTGTCTATTTACGAGAGGCCGGTACAATAACATCATACAACAGCTCATTTGGAGATTATTGAAAATGTGATTATGTCAAGTGTTGCTTCCCATTTCACGTATAAAAGCCGCAACAAAAACATACAATTTCAGCATCCCCTTCACCTTCTCCATTTCAATAAATGCAAGACATGTGAACAAACTCAGACATGGAGAAAGGGTATTGAATGGCGCTACGTATAACGTGGGTACTCTCCATTTTAGCTAGCTGGGGTTTATTTCTACCTGAATTCTGCCTGAAAAGAAAAACTGTTCGGCTAATTAGACCGTACACTTGAAGGCTTTTCCTCTGGTCCTTGAGAGCTATAATGTATGATTGAAAGTATGTATGTATGATTTTTATTTCTTTTGAAGAACAGCTGTTTGGTTGAGACTTTGGGGGGAGGAGGGGTATGACTAGTTTGCTATGCAGCGGACCCTCTCTGCTATGTGGGTAGCTAGAGTCAGGGTCAAGCTATTTTTACACACACACACACACACACACACACACACGCACGTGCTGACGCACATGCCAGTGTCTGCTGTTAGGCAAGCACACATTCGTGCACAAATACAATTTTTACGCACGCACGCACGCTCACACACACTCACACACATTCCCTGACTTGAGCGTGTGAGTGCATACACACTTTGTGCCACCTGCTGGACTATGTCAGCTGGTGAATAACTAGAGAGACAGTTATGTCCACAAAATTTTGTCGCCCGCCCCTATTTCCACTCTCTCTCTCTCTCTCATCAGATATACATGTCTCTTCTACACAATGAAGTCGGGTATATAAAATGGCGGCAGAAAAACGAAACCACGAACAGCTGTACATTTTACACCTTTACATACATTTGACAGATCAGCGCATAGCAGGGAACCAGCGTGTGGCAGTGCTCAACACTTAAGCTGGGGTCGTTCCACCGGCCGACATGGCCTGCCGACATCTTCCAATCCCCCCCCCCCCCCCATTCCCTCCGCTGGACTGCAGGACAGCTGCATCTCAGAAACAAAAGGGTTATATGGGGGACGCTGTTGCTTTGAGGCCCATTGGTTAGATGAAGGGTATTGAATTTTAGGAACTCCTGGGGAAACCACGGTTGCACTTCCCGTACTTCCCGAGGAGCTGTTTTTCAAGGATTCTCTTCTGCGACTGTCTGCTTGCATTGAAATAATACCTCATGTGCACACAGTGTCAGAGCTGTTTTTAACCAAAGGCTACCATTATGCTATTATTAGACAAGCTGATTGTGTGGGTGTGTACAGACGCTGTTTGACTGACAACACCCTGACTTTCACATTGTCAGCTGTGATAGGTTCTTTTGTGTAATGAAGTTTGCTGACATCAAAACAATTCTGAACGCACAACCACCGTGGTACGGAGAAATACATGTATTTGACACATTTCTAGTAAGTCATGAATAGTGAAAATAAATCCTTTTCACTTACTTAATATAATTTTAGACCATACATTGCATGTGGTCTCAGATTTACGCCTTGTGAAGTGCGAAGTGAATTATCATGAAGTGAGCATCTTCTCAGTAGTGGTAGTGTTTGCTTCGTGGAAGACATGATATCTGTAATCACACGTGTCCAGGATTGCTGTCTATTTCCATGCTGAGAGCTTTCACTCATACCTGTCATAACTGCATATTATATACAGCTAATGGCTTAAAGGAGTACGTCTCAAACTCTGATGCAAACCAGAATATGAATGGGAAGATTTGAATCATGTTACATTTCAATAGGACAGAAGGGATTCTCTCAACAAAAGGTGGTTTTACTTTGCCTTTTTGATTGCTGCTTGTGTTGATGAGGTGCAATGTTGATGCTGTTTTGGTCTGTTTCAATGAGATCTTGAAGAAAACACGTATCGGAGAAGCTACAGGAAAACATGTGCCTGTGTCTTTGTACGGTTATAGTAGGTCTGGTTGTGTTTTGGTGCTTTGTTACTGTACCTTGCATGGTGGATCCAACATTCTTGATGTACCACAGTTTTGTCCAATCATTTGAGACTACATAGTAGTCACAGCACATAATGAATAGCGAACTGATAAAAGTGTGTGTCTGTGTTTGTGTTTGTGAGCGTAGGATATTTTTCCGCTTTTAGCCATCCACTCAGCAATTGACACTTGACAGGCATCACGTTTGAAAGCCTTCATTAACCCTTCACTAAATCTCTAATCATTAAAATGTCACGTTAAAGCTTCAATTACACGTCACACTGAATAGAGAGGGCTCATACATGTGGACATGTCTGGGAACATATTACCCTCCAAGCGTTATGTAGTGCTTAAATATCCTTTATTAAAAGCTGAACAAAGCCTTAATACACTTGGACACACTCCTGATGTGCAGCATAAATAGTTATGGTCTCACACATTATCTGCAGATGGACATAACTGAAAGTGTATGTATGGCCAGATATTACAATCACCATACATTTTCATCATAAATAAATAGGCAACTTATGTATCTATTATGTATCAATTGTGTATATATTATGTATCATTACTCATGACTCAATAAGCCTTCAGGCTTAAAAATAATAGTTTATTTTTTCATGGCAGGGTTTATTTATGGGCCACACACACACACACACACACAGTCAAAACCGAGAACGTGTAGCATCACAGTGACCTTGACCTTGACCTTTGTGCACCATGGTTTAACGTGGCATCCCACAACATTATTAAATGTACATTATCATAGTGCGACGGATGAACTTTGACCCATCTACACCGCTTAATCCAGGCCAGGCGTTCCACGAATCTCATTCCACACTTCACAATACTGTGCGGCAGGGCGTCTTAAAAGATTTATGGCGTTCGCCTCCGCGCGCACGTCAGCCTGTCAGCAAGCCGTCTACGAACCCTCCTGGCTGTAAATGTTTCCCGGTGTCGTCCCCCCCCCCCCACACACACACACACACACCTCTTCCCACCTCTGACTGCATTTTACATGTCGCACAAGGCGGACGGTGCGTTGGCCTCGGAATGCCGTTTCCCCCCGCCGTCAGTGCCCGTAATCACATGAGTGAAGTTCTATTCAAACGCAGTGACACCTTGTCCTCTGAAGCGACGCTATGCACACAGCAGAAAAAAGAGAGAGCCTTCACACAAGTTCTTGTAGACACAATCGGGGATGATAACAGGCCAACTGAATCGCATGTTTTACTGGCTGCCTCTTTCATAAAGGTGAAGTCTAGCCCTGTATTCAGTTTTTTATTTTTATTCAAAGCACATGGCATGAGAGGCTGTTATGTAGACTTGGAGAGGAGTGGCGCGGGAGGGGCATTTTTACCGCACGGGGATATCTGCCAACAAATTGAGGGTTGCCCTTTTTTAAATAGTTTCTTTTGATGTTTGCTGTCCAATGAACTTCTTACCTATTGTATCTCCCAGTCAATGAGAGGATCACGGTGTTCCGGTGAAGTACTTTTGCAAACGCAACGAATAAGGCTATTACTAAACATACTGAACTCATAACCTTAAAAATCTCAAAACCCACCTCTAACGAAACACCCTGCCCCACCCAAAAACAAAAAAAAAAACACACAAAAAAACAATATGGCGCACATAAAAACCCCAAGCAAGCAGTGACAGGCTACTTTATTACACGCGGTAACACATTTAAAGCTTTAACAATTTCCTTGGAGGAGCCATTGCTACAACAATATCACTGGAATGGAAAAGTGCTTTTTTTTTGTCTTCTCCTAAGGAACATTTATATAGATCTATGCCCCCCGCCAGAGGGGAATAGGGAATAACATACGATCGTACCATATAGTAATTCAAAGACCCCCCTTCTTCTAAAAGACACACACACACAGTGTCAAAGCGAGGGCCCCCCGGCAGTGTTTCTAACGCCAACACCCCTGATGGGAAAGGGAAAGGACATCTCTCATGTCAAACAGGGAGGAGAGTGTCTTGGCCAGATGCTATCTTTAAATTGCTATTGTCTTTACCTTACGCTCGCACCCAGGTGACGAACGCGCGCGTGTGTGTGTGAGCATAATTGTGTTTCTGTGTGTGTTGTGTGTGCGTGTAAGTGTGTGTGTCTAAAGATGTATGCGTGTGTGTGTCTAAGGATGCGTGTGTGTGTGTGTGTGTGTGTCTAAGGATGTGTGAGTGTGTGTGTGTTACAGGGCCCTGCCCCCACTCTAGTGTTGATGTGACTTATGTGCTGGCCTGGGGATCAATAGCAGGGACAGTGTTAATGCTCGGCAGAGTGCTTAGGAGTAGATGAGCTGTGATTTCAGAGCAGATAGGCTATCAGGACCTTGTCTCCAGCAGACCGATAGGATGATACACAGTAGCCGCGGCTTAATCCACCCGCTCCCAAATTCTCAAACAACGCACACCCCACACACACAAAGTCCACAATCCCACCCCAGCCTCGGTGACTGGACGGCGTCCACAACCCTGGCCCTGAGGTTGTAGATCACAACACACCTGATTCAAATGAATGGCTCGTTAATAGACTTGTGCAGAGATTGACAGATGACGACCCATTCATGTGAATCAGGCGTGTTGGTGCAGGGAGACATCTAAAACATGGAGGGCACCGACCGGACCGCAGCCGACGTGACTTGTGTGTTTTTACGTCTTCACGTCACACAGGAGAGTTTGGGAGAGGAGGTTTGTTTTTACACATAAGCTAGGAGAGTGGGTCTTGTGTACAATAAGTGTTTGGGGGATTCTGTCTGTGTGTCTGTGTGTGTGTGTGTGGAGTAGGCCAAGGTCAGGGGCTGGCCCATATTTCACGCATCCCCCTTGTGTTTTAGTCAGCGGTGGCTCTTGTCACCC
This sequence comes from Forbesichthys agassizii, assembly GCA_026546735.1. Classification (NCBI taxonomy): domain Eukaryota; kingdom Metazoa; phylum Chordata; class Actinopteri; order Percopsiformes; family Amblyopsidae; genus Forbesichthys; species Forbesichthys agassizii. The sequence goes on from JAODLL010023739.1 coordinate 11,748, forward strand.
GCTATCTGCCTCTGGCAGCGGCGGGCATTGTTATTCTAAAGCACAGGTCAACTAGTATTTCTCTTGTCACCGCTAATATCTCACCCATACACGCACACACAAAGACAAATGTCTTTACTCTGTCTTCTCTTCCCCTCTCTCTCGCTCTCTCTCTCTCTCTCTCTCTCTCTCTCTCTCTCTCTCTCTCTCTCTCTCTCTCTCTCTCTCTCTCTCTCTCTCTCATCCTGGGGGCATTTAGCACACAGTTTTGGTGGCGAAGGTGCTTCTTACTCAATCATTTTGTCCTGTTCTACACGTTATCTGTTTAATAAAACACTGGTGCTATTTTAATAACACGTCGCTCACGCACAAGTTAAACATTGATGCGCTCCTTTTTTCCATTTTTATTCTTTATGTTTTGTAGCTCGGAGGCTTTCACGCACGCACGCACGCGCGCACATGCCGTACACACCTACATTCCTGGTTTAGTTGCGATCCCTGACGTAATGTTTTCCAGTATGAACATAACTCCCCCTCCCTAATCCCGTACGACAGGAGAGGATTCCAAATGGCTCGTCACGTCGACTGAGACAAATCATCGGCACGGCCGCTCTTAGTCATAAATAAAATATGTATTAAATACTCGAAATGTGGTATTTACAAATATAATTAGCGTCCATGACAAATACCCTCCGACGGCAGAGATTCATTTTGAGTGATTAGGCCATTAGCGCCTGCCTATTAGCTTCTGCACCTTGACGGCCTGCGATGTTGTCTGCATCTGCCAGATGCTTGCGGTTTACCTCGTGGGGGGGAAGGGGAAGGGGAGTTCTTTGTGCAGTTGATGACGGGGCTGGCTCTCTGTGCCCATATTCCTGAGATTTATCTACGTCTGGCGAGAGGCTCCGCAGTAAAGTCTATTTTACGCGGTGCGCAGCTCGATTGGGAGTCGCCTCGTAACGCGGGCAGTCTATCAAATCAATGGGCAGCGGGTTGAGGGCTGATTTAGGACGGTAATTAGAGACGTTAATTGTTTTCATTACTCAGAAACGAGTGCAGTGAGTATCTTCAAAGAGGGTATATTAAATCTCTACTGAGGTCAATTGGATTTGGGGGCCTGTCGCTTGTTGAGGGTCTAAAATATTTTAAGCCCCTTGATGTTTGTACTGTGTAGCAATGAAGTCAATATATACTGTAGGTTTCTACTTGGCTTTCTTTGCCTACTGTACACTGTGAGGCCTTGACCTGCGGCCGTCCAGCCAGGGTTCAGCGTAGAAGCATTGGTTTCCGTTAAATAATTAGCTCCGGTGGTATCAGACGTGCTTAGCTGTTAACAGACACTTAGGAAGCCCAACTGCGTATACGTCACTCCGCACTCCTGTCAGTCTATTCTCCTTTCCCACTGAGAGCCGTTTATTGCAAACACGAGCCACAATGCAATCTCGTTTGCAGGCTGTCGCGCCACTCTACAGCAGTGTGAAACTGTAAGAAACATGTACAGCTGTTGTTGCAGCGTGAATGCATTTTAAATGATTAATAATACAGGACGAAGGCATACGGTAAGTGTCGATAAGCTGGCTATGGAGACAACTCACTCAGAGGTTATATTCATATATTATATATTATATTAATATATTATTACTACTTATTAGCCTCAATTGAACATTTTAATATTAAAATTAGATTCTTAGCACATTATCACTTATTTAATATTACTGATGGCACCAAAATAAATTACATTTTGACATTTATTTCAGGAATGGGTACAAACGTGCATAAAATAACAGAAGATCATGAAGATTTTTAGCACCTTTGGTTGTATTTACTGTATGACGTAACATATATAAATACATTTTTAGAAGCTCTTTGGTGCTACACAAACTGCTCTGTGCCCATTACCTGAAATGTCTTCCCATAATTTATAATTTATGACCCTCATTTATAGTTTCATAGTACAAATGCTCCCAAAGGTTTTTATGTCAAGGACAAGGGAGTGACATTTAAGGTTGAATATTAAGGGACCATAACAGGAGGAATATAAACACTTAATCGTGCCTATATACTCTGTAATAGCTTAAATTGTGCACAAGTGTTGCTTGAAAATAGCATAGTTAAAAGCTCAGCTATAGCTTGATGAAATGGCATACACTGCTTTCCTCACACTGTAGACTACAGTACAGAGCTATTTATTATCCATTTATGGACAATGGGCAACTGCTTCTGAACACAGTTCATTGCCTGCATTATTATTTCTGGCCACTGGGGGGCAGAACGATGTGACCCCTGCACTGAACCACATACTGTACTAGTAGTGTACCAATTGCACGCTTTAACTTTTCAGCCAAGCACAACGTGTGAGGATACCTCAAATTTAATTTAAAAAAAAAAGAACATTTCAAAGATATATCTTATTTGAAAATGTTTTCTAACTTTGGCCGGAATAAGTTACTTTTGGTCAGAAGGATCAGAGCACCTAATTTGCGACTGGCAGCCAAAGTGTCTCAAGGCTTATCCGCTTGACAGACTTGTCTTGTGCCAGTGGTGGTATTTCACACTCGATTGACCACCTTTAGCCCTTCAGAATAATGAGCTCAGAGATTATGGTACTTATCCATATGTGACATTTCCATTGAGACAAATTAGTTCCAGATGTTACTATCTTTGGTCATGAGGCCTGGGTCTCTGTACTGTATGTAACCCTTTGTGGATCAAAACCTCTTCCTTGCATCCATGGGTAGGTTTTATTTGCCCACGCACCGCAAGCTTTTCCACTCGTCATTCTCAATTTAAGATGCCATATAGTCTCTCTCTGTCAAGGTTACCAGTCCTGAAGCAGAGTCCTTGAAATGCAGTCTTGAAATGGTTTTTTTTTTTGAGGAAACTGTCTGTTTCAAATAAGGTGTTTGGTGTGTTCTTTGTAATATTCTTTTGGTTTCCGAAAGCTGTTAGTCTTCATTCAGTTTTTTTGGAACGAGATGTCTTTCTCCGAGGAAGAACGTGAAGCATCTCTAAACTCCCTTACAGAATGTCGACCAATCACATCCGCCGATGGGCTTGTCTCAGATGCTCTGATGCTGAACACTTGGGCTATTATGTTATCACAGATCACAGGATGTACCAATCCCAGTATTTTATTTAAACTTTGACAGGCCTTCATAGAATGATTAATTAATGTATTAATACATGTAATTAAGTGAATGAGCCATGCCGTTTAAAGGAAATATAGCCATTTGTTGACCTCTTGCATAATAATAACAATAACAATAGCCTTGTAACACCTGTAATTACGGAGAATAAGCTAACCTAGCATCACGCAAACACAAACAGATGCAGCGGCCTTTTCTCATCTAAGCAAATGACAAGGCAGTCTCTAGAAATAGCTCTGATTGGGTCTTGAATAATTCAATGTCATTCCCACCCTCCCCCCCCCCCCCCCCTTCCACGTCCCCCCCCCGTCTCTCTCTTCCCTCAAAAGGACTCGCGGAGCGATTGATGAGAGCAGATGAATATTTAACGATTTGCGGTATCTCGGACAAGCCCGGGGCTCGGGATGACAAGCTCGGAGAAATCAAACAGAGTGCGAGAGAGGCGGGTTGCACAGCAAGGGGTAGCACAAAGATTAGGAGGCGATAGGAGTTCAGGGTTTGCCATACTGTACCTCCACGAGCAGTTTTTTCATGTGCATTTGATTTATTTTTGGGTGTTTTAAAAACATTATGAGCTAGCATAGAGGCTAGAGGCTATACTGTAGGCTACCACCACTCTAGGCTAATACAGGATTGCTGTGTCAGACAAAAACAAAACATGTACCACAGTTCTACAGGTTAAGTATGTATTAAGTGGCATTAGAGAATTCCTATGCTTATTACCTGTTGAACTTGACACGGGAATATCATTTTCTATTGCTTAAATGGTATCTTGTCATTTACCTTATTTCACTAACAGATTATTACTTAATTACTGTAACCAATCTCTACAGCTGCAGACATGTTAAAGGTCATTCCAAGGTCATTTACAATTCAGAATCACTGAAATCATAGAGCTACAGTACCATTGTGTGGTATAATAACAACAAAACAGTGGCATATTAGTGTAGTTGGATTGTCAGTAGGCATACTACTGAAGTTAACTTCTTGTGTTAGATTTCATCAGCCAGACAACTAGATTGAGAGGGAGAGAGTAAAGAGGTGCTATTGTATCTTAGATCACAAATGTAGATTACTTTTTCTAAAAATGAACAATCACACGGTGTGTGGGGGAGGGTGCAAGGTCAAGTTGTGCCAGAGAGGTTCATTGTGGGAGTGGAGTAATTGCTTTACTCACATTAGCTCCTATTGTAATGAAAACCTAGCAGTGTCCATCCTTGAATGACAAATTACAGCTCAACTCAATCACCAAGCGAGGGCGTTTTGCGACAACGGGTCAGCTTTTGTGTGGCGAATGTGCCGGTACCGGTAAACCACCGGTATCGTTATTCGCCTCATTTGGTTTCGTGTCACGGTCACTGTAATTGTTTTCGAAGTGAGAGCTTTTGTCTGAGCCGAGGGAGGATGAATAGGCAGTAATGATTGGTAATGCGGCATATTTAAAGAGCTGTAATTTACCAGTTCGTTTTCTTGTTATTTTCTCCCCCATTGTCTCCATCGCGCACGTTTGTGCTTAGCACCGGCGTGCCCTCGTTCCCACGCGTGTGTTCCCCGTGTTTGCGGGGCTTCTTCGCACGAGCACCGTTCCCCCCGCGCCGTTCGAATGTTGGGAAACCCAACCGCCGTTAATCACAGTTTATGTGGGGCTGACCTCAAACACCCCCGGTATTATGGCTAGTATACCTGCTGTGCTTCTCTCTCTCTCTCTCTCTCTCTCTCTCTTTCTCAAATCCCTCAAGGGCACCTTCAGCGTCTTCGTTGATGGGACCAACCGCTGGCAAATGCCACACTCTGCAGTTATATGCCATACAGTAGTTCCTCCAATGGATAGATACGTCTCCATAAGGCGTTGAAATCTCCAGCCCGGTGTGCAAATAACAGTTTTTTTCCCCTCTTGCAATTTCCTGGCCTTCTCTAAGAAACAGTTGATGCTAGTCATACAGGACGGAGGATCTCTATCCCCACAATGCCTGACCCCTATTCATATACAGTACAACAGACCCTTTCCCGGTATCTCACATTCTTTCCTGACCAGAGGTTCTCCCTCACTGTGATGGGCGGGATCCAGCTTAAAAATGCCTTCACACTTTAAAATGACGCGGGCGGAAGCTTTGTGGGATTGCGCGTCGCACTGTGGTCATGGCAATGCTTGAGTCGGGACATGTCCGTCATTAGGACTCACAACATGGGAAGAGGTTATGCTGCAATAGAATAAGATCAAATTAGGGGCACATAGGGGGTGGAGCCTGAGCGCTCCAATCAGAAGAATGTAAGAGGCGGAGTCTGACAGTAGTGCTCCAATCAGATGCGTTTAAAGGCTGTTGTTTGAGAGGAATGCTCCAGTCAGTGATGCCGATAGATGCTTGTGACTTCTGACTGTTTTTGTTCCAGAGTCAGTTACGTAGTAGACCTTTAAAAATGCTTTTGCACGGATATATTTTTATTCTTTTCCTTTCTTCTCAGAGCCATGCAAAGGAATTGCATGAGCTCAGGCATTGGGAACTGGGCTAGCCTGTCTGTTATAGATCATTTTTTAAACTATGGAATGCCTGTCTGTGCCAATTGGACAGCTAAAAATAGGCAAAGACTAAGTAATGATTTAGATGGTCAGGTGGTGTCATGTGTTTACAATGAGAGTCTTTGCCAGCCTTTACTAGTGAAGGCAAATGTTTTAACTCAATTGGTAGCCAGTTTTACGATTGTAGTTGGACTAATTGGCTAAAGACGAACATTATTTGTCACACAATGACTTCCTCCACCACACTTGGCCCCTCTGGTTCAGAACAGCACGGAACCTAATCCAAGCCCCTAAGCACTCCTCCCCTATTTAAATAATTGCCCTTCATGGCGGTTACTTATGTATGGAGAAAAAGAGAGAGACAATCTACTTCTTAATATGCTTTAATTTTCTTCTATATACTATTTGCTGATCACAGCTTTCACAATTAGACACATCCGGCAATAGCACAGCGAGCGTGCTGGGGGGGGGGGTGGGTTCTGGGATTTATGATAGGAGGGCAATTCTCCTCTATAGCGCCGAGCTGGGGAGGTTTCTCTCCCCACACACACACACACGTGTGATAACACACAGCTCTCCCTAGTGAAGGTTGTAGGGCAAACTTGTGTCCTAAGATTCCCTCTTGGATTGATTTTCCTGCACGTTGTCTACAACAGCAATGGGAGCAAGCGAGCTTGTTAAGTAGATGTGTGGGTACTGGGAGGAAAGAATAGATTAGATAAAATGTGTTTTTAAAGCATCTTAACACCCTGTCCTGTACATATCAACATGTCTACTTTGCTGGCATACATAAATAAACCTTTTGGTTTTGGATAATATTCTTTTATGCACCTAATCGAAATAATGATGTGCTGTAAATATTCCTCTCAATGTAGTTGGCAGAAAACCACATGTACTTGTACACACAAATACATCTGTTTTGTGTAATCACCATACGAGTGTAATTGTATGGTATTGTAATTGTACAGGAAATGAATAATGAGGCTATAAGCAATATCAGTAGTATACGTATGCCTAAAACCTTAAGGGTGTGTTGTTTTTGTAATTACCTAAACAAAATCCTATTATATGTGCCTTTAAAGAATTTAAAGTGTTTTCTTTTAATTCATGGCTTCACTTAGCAAGTGGTTTTTCCAGAGTTGATTGAAAAATGATTCTATTGGACTGAAACGTGTTCATTTGTATTCAGAAAGGCTCACCTTTAGTTTTGAATTAGGTGGAAATGTCAAAATGACTCTGGATTATATTAGGGCGTATTTATTGCAACTGTCTGGCATATGTCCTCTCTCTCTCTCTCTCTCTCTCTCTCTCTCTCTCTCTCTCTCTCTCTCTCTCTCTTTGTCTCGCACACATACACACACACCTTTACCTTATCCCCTGCTAATGTCTCATGCTCATGCCAAAGAAGCTCCCTATCACTAAGAAGCACACGCACGCACGCACGCACGCACAGACACACACACTTTATCCTCCCAAAGTTAAACAGACAAACCTTTCCAAAAGCCAGTCTCTCCAGCACTGCCCCCTGCTGATGCTCGCACACACACACACACACACACACACACACACACACACACACACGTACATGCACGCATACAGACTCACACACACCTCTTTATCCACTTCTTCAGTGCACAGTCACGTACTGTATAGTACTGCCCGGGAAAGTGTGTGTTAGTGTGTAATAATGACTTCCACGTATCTGGCTTTATCGATTCCCAAGTTAGGACACAGCAAGAATGGATGCGGCTCTCTATTTATAGTCCGAGGCTCCACCGCCCTACAGGCCGGGGCGAGCCCCGCGCTAATTCGCATCCGGCAGCCGTAAGAATCTCCATAACTGTGTGGCTCGTCCGGGGAATATAATGCCTCGGACTGAGACTTTGACGTCCACCGGATGCGACGCTGTCATATCATATCAGGGCGCTGGTGACAAATGCACGCTAGCATCCCAGCATGGTAGCGGTTTGTAGCTGCCAAAGAAATGCTCTGGCCCAACGGTGATGGTGAAAAGATCTAGTTAGATACAGTCAGAGAATAACAAAATATATGGAATACTATGTACTGCTATGCACATCGTCCACTGTATACGATCCTGTGAGTGGTGCTGGACAGACAGTATATTGTGCGTGCGTGTGTGTGTGTGCGCCTGTGCGCGTGAAGTAGCAAAAACATCCCGCCCGTCTCCCTCTCGTCTCTGATTGGCTGAGGCACAAACATGACTCGGTGTGAGTTGAAAGCCTATTGGAGATACGATAACACAACATTTGGGCATCTGCTCATTTACCTCTCTCACCTTCTGTTCCTACCCATAATTCCATGCTCCCTGCTGGTGCAGATTTTAGGCCGGCTAACAGTTATCTCCCCCACCACCACCCCCCCCCCCCCCCCCCCACAGATGTGACTGTTCCAACCTCTACACTTATTTTGTTTTGGGAAACTGAGTTAATTAAAGGCAGGTGCGTGCGTCCATCTGTATAAGATGCTTAATAAATAGCGAGTGGGGGTTGGGGGGGTGTGTGTCGGGGGCTACATCTGTGTTCTTTCTGAGCAACACCAACAAGATAAACCATCCATATTAACTAGATGAGTCAGGAAACCTTTTTCCTCTCTTTGTGGGTTTTTATTTTATTTATTTATTTATTTATTTTTGGCTGTGAACCAAATATACACACATTTCTTTCTCATCCCTATTTCATGGCCAGCCAGCGTATCGACGTTATAGGTATGAACCCCAGGTACTAGTTCTACCCTGGCCAACAGAACAGACACTTGTGATGTGTGATTCTGAAAACTACTGATATGCCTTTTAAGATGCTTACTGGCTTTGCAGTTCCCCACTGCCATGGTACAGTATGTATGAAGTGATTTAAAGATGGAACTGAATTTGATGTATCTTTAAAGTTATTATCGAAACATATTGAACGTCTCCTAAGTCGATGGCCAAGTATAGCATGACACCAACATAGGCGTGTGCCTATGTTGGTGTCAATAGGCTTTACTTGGGCGATAGACAGTCACAGGTTGTGTGCTATGGCTCGTGAAATCCATGTCCAATGCTCCCGCTAATTACTAAGAAGAGAGAAAGCTACTGTTTAATTGTCACGATACTGCCACAGTTCAAATGACCATGTACCTTTGACCGTTATCTGAGAACCCTTTCATGTAGCCAAGATGTCATCGACTGTCACACCTCTCTATTTTCGGAAAACAAATGAAGCGTCACAATCTCCATCCCAGTCATGATTTTTATCGTCAGAGACGCTGATTTAAAAAAAAGATATACATTTTAGGCGCATTTGTATTATAATTTAAATGTGGCTAATTGGCGAGCGGCTGAGCCAGAGGGCTGCATTGATATTCCTTCCAAAGTGAAAGCTGGTCCCCTCCAGCAGCAAACCCCCCCCAGCTCCCGTCCCGCTGCTAATCACCAGGTAACAGCAGAGTGAGAACCTGGCCCCTGGCATGGATATTCAGACCGCTGCGTTAAAAGCCCTGGCCTTCGTTAGCGGGCCCTTGCCTTCCCACGGGGCGGTCGGAGTCCAGGTCTGAATGTACTAATGAGAAATCAATGAGCGCTTGGCTCAGCCCCCAAGGTGCCCTGGATCCTTCACATCCATTCTGTCATTTCCCATTCTCTCTCTCTCTCTCTCTCTCTCTCTCTCGTCTTTCTTTCTCTCGCTCTTTGTTCTCTGTCTCTATCAGTTTTCCTCTTTCTTTCTACTGTATCTCTCTCTCTTTCTTTCTAGCTCTCTCTCTCGCTCCCTCCACGTCTTGTGATAATTTATTCGTGTCTTCCCCTTTTCACCGCTCTGTTCTTTTCTCTTGCCCTTTTCAATGCACCGTGGCTCGTTGATGTATTTCCCAGAATTTACTTGAGAGCGATAAACATCATTTATCATCCGTTTGAAATAAATATCAGTCGGACACTGTGTGTGTGTGGGTGCGTGCGTGCGTGCGTGTGCGCGCATATCTCTGTACGCCCCGGCTCTGAGACAAGTGTCTATGTTTTCAGCATGTCGACCTGCAGCCTGCTGCGTTCCTCCATGTTTCTATGGGCGCAAGCGTCACGGCGAGTGGGACGTCCGTGACGAACGTGAGATAGGGCTTTTTAAAGGGAAATTGCCTCCACCCTAACAAATCACCCATTTGACAGGCGACGTCTTTGTGAGGGGAAAAATGCACGGCTGGTATTTGGGATGCCGGCTGGAGTGAGATTTAAATAGGCCGCTAACAGGCTATACAGTGCTGCTGTAGCTGGTCGCGGACACGTCTTGCATCTGCCGTGAATCGGCAGTGCCCTTTCGCGAAATTGCCTGTGAATATTGCGTCGCGTTATTTCACCGCATGTTGCCAGATAATGCCGGCAAAACAGCGTGACACTTTTCCGCCATCTTTAGCACACAGTGCATAGAACAGCCAGTTTCGTTTTGAAAAGTGGGTTCCAAAGTTCCCATAGTGATACATTAGTTGTAGCACTACAGGAGGTGGCTGATATGGAAGGCATATATCTGCTCTGTTTGGGGGCCGGGGGTCTACCACTATATTTACACATCGAGCGGTATAATCTATTGAGTCATTTACCCCCAAGGAATATGAATTATAAATGCTGCAATGCCCTCGTGATGATCAATCTCTCTCTCTCTCTCCCTTTCTCTCTCTCTCTCTCTCTCTCCGTAGGTAAGCCGCGAATCCCTACTTTTTAGCTGTAGGGTGCATTAGTCATGAGTAACGTATGGTTTGTTTTGGAGTGGACATGATTAGTTAAAAAGCATCATGTGGTAAATTCCGTTTGTGCCATAATTTATGACTTGCTATGGGTAATTTAGTAGGATATATTTTCTGACGTGTTGATATGAATACAAATTGGTACATTGGAAGAAGAGGAAAGTGTGCGTTTCTGACGTGTGTGTGCGTGCGTGTGTGCGTGTGTATTTATATTTGTTGTTCCGCCTTATTGATGTCCTGCCCCATGGGTCCTGAAAAATAGACCTTGGAATTACTTTGTATATCAGCCACAAACAACAGATGAAATAGAATATGATAAAACCGGAAACAGTTTGTAGTGCTATAATGCTAATTTAAAGGTTACATTATGCTACTTTCTATGTGTTTCAGTAAAAAAATAAGGTAACATTTTCTTTCTCCATTAGTGTGGCCGGTTGTGTTCTCTGAATGGACCTTCAAAGGCTGGACTCAGACTGTGGAAAAAAATGTAATCCCAGGTGTGAGATAATGTCCTCCATTACCAGTCAGACCTTTCATTTACCTCTTATTTACCTTCATCTCAAATATTTCCTAATAAGAAAAAAGAATAGGAATGAGTAATGGTGAATGAAAGTTGTCACACACTACATTTCCCAGAAGGCCTCAGCGTTGTCAGGGAGGGATAACGTGCATCCCGTCCTCGCCAGTGTCTCCGCGGCGCAGTTTAATTCAAAGGCAAAGTGGGGTCAGCGTCAGTATTACAGGACTGGGCTCCACCAGCCCTCCACATAAGTGGGAACAGAGCGAAACGTCCCCCCTAAAAATAAAAAAAATAAAAGGAATATTAAAAGTAATACAGCAGTATCGCTCTGTCGCTCTCTCCTCTGAAGGGTGGGAGGTTATGAAGAGGGGCTAAGGGATAGCCAGGGAGCAGACAAAAATGATGAGTACCCGAATAACTACATGGGAATTAAAAAAAATGGTGAAGGACTTTAGGGGCTGACGGGTGAACTTTTGCCCCCGGACCGTGTGGGGTGCCCCGACTGATAAGAGACGGAGACCGTTTGATCAACCTTCTGCTGAGAAACCAGATTGAATTATTGTGCCTTCTGGGGGTGTCAGGGCTGTTTGTGTGCATAGTGGGGTTAGGGTTGAGGTGGATGCATTCCTTCATACTGTTTGTGTGTGTCTGTGTGTGTGTGTGTGTGTGTGCGTGCGCGTGCACACATTGCTGTAGATACAGACACGTTTCCACATAATCCTGAGAGGTTTGGGTAACTTTGCAGTGTCTCTCCTCTCTTTTCTTTGACATCGATCCCAGTGGGTTCCTTTGTAAAAGAACAGGATGATAGCCACACGCGCACGCACACACCCCAGAAGGCCGCTGCAGCTCTCTGTCTGAGTCCAACCTTGGAGAATAAGTAAATAAAGGTTGTATTGGCTTCACAGCCCTTAGCGTGGGACTCTGGTGGGTTAGCTAGTTAACACGCTCTGCCGTGGACCAATAATTGTAATTGGTCGCCAGGACTAGCTAGCTCCGGGCTGTGTGCACATCAGTGACGCGGCCCCCCAACGGGGGCTCCAACGTCAGGGGAACGCCAGGAAAGGAAAAAGACGTACTGCAAGGGAGCATGTGAGAGAGGACTCTCTCTCCTTCCCTCCGCTGTGTCCCCTAACACCCCCCCCCCCCATCCCCATCCACTTCCACTGTTCCCATTGCTTATTCCTCTCCCTCCTTGTCATCTTTCCTTCTTCCATATCCTCCACTGTTCTCTCTCTTTCCTTCTTTCTCTCTTCAATATCTCTCTCTCTCTCTACCTCCCTCTCTCTCTCCCTCTCTCTGTCTGTCTCTCCCTCTCTCCCTCTCTCTCTCTTTGTCTCTCTTTCTGCCTATCTCTCTCTCTCTCTCTCTCTCTCTCTCTCTCTCTCTCAACAGTCGCGTCATTCAGACACATAATCCTTCTCTTTCTCTCTCTGGAGACCCCTTCCCCCCAAGGTCAGCCCTCCATCATTGTGCTCCCTGAGTCCCTCTTGGAAAGGCCCATTCAGATCGTTTGCGCGGCGTTTGTAAATATTTAGTGCGAGGGGGCCGCTCTCACGCTCACTCGCGCCGAATGCGCCGGAGGATCCTGTCGCCCCGAAGGCCAGCTGTGTGTCCTTGAACAGCTCTCCCGCCCCCCCAGGGACGCTGGGTATCTGGATGTCTTCACTGCATTTACGGCTGAATTGGTGATATAATTATAAGACAAACGCCTCATTTTATAATCAGATAATAGTGCAGTAGGGGGGGAGGTGCGGAGAAGAGTGCAATAAGGGGGGAGGTGTGGAGAAGAGTGCAGTGGGGGGAGGTGCAGAGAATAGTGCCAGTCATATCACACTGCGTGATCGGGGCGTGTGCTCTCCTCATTTTAAACTGAAACAGACAGAATCAGTTAGCGAAGACACACGGCTGGTTACCTCAAAAACATGTCTGTGTTTGGAGTTGATTAAGTTGAGTCCTCTGATGGCTTCACGGTGTCTTTCTGATGAGGTTTCAAAATGACAGCGGCATGCGTAATGAAATATGTGCTTGATACGGAGGCCTCACGTTTGCGTGCATGTCCTAGCCTACCAGCACCTACTGTATACGTTGTTTTGAGGTTCACGTTATAACAGTACAGCTTATCCGGCTCCTGTTATATGATTTTAGTCTCTCCCTTTTGAAACGATATGAAAGCGTATGGCGTGAGGCATAAACAGTCCATTTGTTCCAATTTACATAATGCATTTGGCACTGCGCTTAACACCGCTATCATTATCCACAAGCGCGATTAAGCGCGGTATAAATAAGTGTAAAATGATATTTGTGTCAAGCGGTGATATCTGAAATGCACTTGGGGGGGGGGGGGGGGGGGGGGGGGGGGGGGGGGGGGGGGGGGGGGGGGGGGGGGGGGGGGGGGGGGGGGGG
>JAODLL010023749.1:0-25039 GCA_026546735.1 Forbesichthys agassizii
TGTGTGTGTGTGTGTGTGTGTGTGTGTGTGTGTGTGTGTGTGTGTGTGTGTGTGTGTGTGTGTGTGTGTGTGTCCTGGCTTCCTAAACTTAATTTATGTGGTGACTATTCTTTAAACTATTGGGTGTGATTGACTGTGTGTTATAAAATATGATGTATCTGTGAATGACGAACAATCACATTTAGACCTGTTTTGTTAGATGACAGGGCATGGAAAATGTACAATGGCATGGCAATCACAAGTTATTTTCTGGATTATGTCAGCTGCAATTAAATATGGTAATTCTGCAGAAGTATGGGCCTACAGCAGTAAGATGTAGTACAAGCAGATGTTGGTTACGCTCTGACACAGTTACGCACAGAATCACACGTGTGCCAGTATAGGCATGTGAATTGCGTCTATATGAATTAACACATCCACCACAGTTCTTCATACCCATGTGTATTTTACATGAAAGCACAGACAGTGCTTCAGCCTTTGTCCTTCATCTGGACTACAGTATGAGTCAAGGGCAGAAGAATCCTTTATCTCCTCTGATGCTTTATAATGGCTGCCACAAGCACATGACCTCCACAGCAACAGCTTGAAAAAGAGACCCCAGGCTAGACAGAAAATCATAGGCCCTAATGCGCCCATGCATGCTGATTACGCAGCCCCCCCTCTGCCCTACAGGCCATAATATTCTACCTGGAGGTGGCAGGACCAAATTGGAAACAATGCGTATTGGTACCGTATTGGCTATTTATGTGATATGGAATACTAACTTTTTTGCTGATATTATAAATATGAAAGTCAAAGCCTATTTCAAATGGAGTTTTACTTGACCCTCGGCACAAATAATCTACCAAGCATTCATAAGGTCTAACGCCTAAATCAGACCCTTTCAGACTGCTGTGCCCAAGGGCTGGCAAATGGAAATGCCATGATTATTACCCAGCAAGCATCGGGACCTTGTGAAAGGGCTTTGCAGTGCCATGTGTTTGCATGCATATGTACATATACAGGTATTTATATCCGTGAAAATGTTGAATGTTTGGCTAGCACTGGTGTAAATGTTGAGGCCTGTCTCTCTGTATGCAACTGAAGCTGGAGGGAGAAGACGACAAATTGCTGGATTAAGACGCTCTTGAGAGACTCCTTTTGGTATGCTGTACATGCTATACTGCAGCGTGTGTGCATAATGTACACGTTTACATATGCAGGCTTTCAGTCCATCAAAACACAGTTCACTGCACACTTGAAGCTCTGAGACTACATCACACTTAACTCTGATTTGGATATTTTGGTCTGGAATCTCTGTTGCTAGGTATTCTGTCTAGTAGCAAATATCTTCCTTGCATTGGCCTGTCTGTCTCTTATGTTAACAGCCCTAACGTACATCCATCTTCCCCCTCGGCTGCCACTAATTTCTCGCTCTCGCACACGATGTCTATCTCTCTCCAGCAATGGCTGTGCTTAAAGCAAAATGCACAAATATGAGAGCGGAATGATGAAATCTCGTCTCCGTCCCCGTCGCTAAGGCTAAGCGTTTACACACAGCACATTTGGCCAAAGTTTCTAATTGGTACGGGCATGCATAATTCCTTGCGCGCACACTGCAGGCACACACACACACTTTCCAGCAGCTGGTGTTGTTTGTCAGCCCGTCTGTGCGGGTCTGGTAAGGAGGCCCCTACGGACCTATTGCACTGAAACCCGCTTGAGGTTGAAGTGTTAAGAAACATAATTAATTGTAGACTGGGCCGACAAGATGGTGGGGCCACCGAGGGGCTCGTGCCTGCCGTGAGGAGGCACTGCACGTGCACACACTTAAGGCACCAGGACTACACTTCCTTTGGTGCGTTCAACGACTTCCTCTGTGCTATTGAGGCTTCCATATGAAAAGACATGCGAGGAGAGTGTGGGTGAGGGAAGTGGGCGTGTAATAATAGCTCCCTCCACAGCGGCTGTGGAGCAGGTAAAGGATGCTCGCGTCCCTGCGCTGATGGGTTGCGTGGGGGTGTATTGTCGACTGTGTGCTGATGGCAGAGTAGCTATTATCAGGGAAAAAAGCATTAAGAGGAGATCATATCCTTTTAATTAGCATTTTGCTTTTGTTGCTTATATACAACCACACACACAATAGGTCTAAATTAATACCTGTATAATTCAGCCGTGAACAAGTCAACAGCCGTGCTGTGCTGTAATGGAATACAAGCTTTCAACCAGGGAACCCAGACCCACACATTCTCTACTTCAAGGCATAACAGTGTGGCGTCAAAGTAACTGTGTCAGAAAGCTGTGGTAACCTAATTTAGTGGCTCCCATCATAATCTCCCTAAAAGGCAACTTTGGCTCCTGGCAGAGAATTTTGAATATTTACAGCAGCACGGTGGTTAGATTGTTACTGTGCTTTCACTGTGACAAAAAAAGATAGCCAGCCAGATACAGATTCCCTGGAACGTGACCTGAATATTCCGCTGCACGCGAGGCAGTATTGCGCTCTTGTCCTTAGGAGACTGGCTGTTTAACGTTTGTCTCTCTGTCCAGCTCGTCTGCCTGGGCGTGTTTGGGGGCTGCTGCCGCTGCATGGGTCTTCCCAGGCTTCTGCCTAATTGTCTGTGACATGTTGGTTTGACTCCTGAGACTCCCACGGCCAGATCAACGGAGCTCGGCGGTCTCTCGCAGGCCTTCTTGCCCTCGTCTTCCTGCAGTCCTTCTAATAAGACGCCGCAGGTGTTTGCATTGCTACAGGCGTTGCTACCTTGCGACGATGAGCGACACATTCGCTAGCTAGCATCTCAGATACAAGCAGAAGGCGCGGTTCACTACCGTTGCAGTCACGCTTCTCGGGCACCTCCCGCTAACGGTGGAGTTAGCGAACACACTTTTTTTTTTTTTTTGTCAAATGCAGCGAATATGGGAGAACAATCGATGTTTCTACTACAGCTCTGGCTGTCGTAGTGGCAAAGTAGTGCAGACCATACCACACAACAATATCCCAGCCTTGGCGGTGCGTGTTGTAATGTGGGTGTGGAGCTTCTGAAGGAGCGCCCTACTATATGGCGTCGAAGGGTGGTATTTTGTTTTGATTGAGTTTACATATCAACAAGCTTTCTCTAGCATCCTTGACTCCACTTGTTTACAGTGCGATAATGTAATTGTTGATTCACTTGTTTAGAGTGCGATAATGTAATTGTTGAGTGTTTAGTCCCCGGTGGCAGCCTGCCTCAATCCTTGAAGCCACAACACACAAGGACACACAAGGACCGTTTCCTCTTCTTGCTTCAGCTCTAGGTAGAACATGGGCATAGCTCATTTTGTTGTGAAATGTTCTCCGGGAGGCATATGCCAGATAGCTCCAAATGTCGACACGACTTAACAAACCATGAGTGCACCGACCCATCCAGATCATTCAGTCTCATCAATTACAATGAGTAGAGCCTTCTGTAGAAGATATAGATATTGCAGTACTGAGGCCTCCCAATAATAGTGGGGCCAGGCTCTTTTGTAATGTGCAACAGCCCTCCCTCGCTATATAATATCATAGCCTCCTATGTTCCAACCCACCATTTGTGTGATTGCAGTGATTGGTCATTATTATTTCACTACTGCAGAGAGAGTAGTGGCGTCATGTCAGAAGAGAGTGGATCATTACCATTGATTTTCCCATTTAGGACATATTTTTGGATGGATGGTTACTGTAGAAAACAGAACCATTTTCTTCTACTTGTTTAGATGCGGTGGAAGAGTAGTTGAGGAAAAGGGGGTTACATGGATTATTCCTTTGTTCAGTGTTGAAATTATTATATATTTGTCTCTTTTCTACAGAATTGCCTCTTTTGTCGAGTAGTCCACGCGGCTCAGCTCTCCTGAGGAGTGTGTAGCCTCTGTTCATTAGCCACCGAGGAAGGTTGTTTGATTCATAGTAGACATGGATCTCCTAATGAGCGTTTCTTTGCATCTTGCCTTCTCTCTTTTTCTCTGCGATTGAATAAATAATGCGACAATGCTATCAAAGTACTTTATTTGCTTCTTTATCTTATTTGTGTTTTGTTTTTCTCACCAAGGTATAGATAAAAAAAGTGCAGTCAGGGTTGCTGGAGACTGTTGCTATTTGAACCCCAACATTGGACATATCGCCAAGGCTAGGATAATGTTGTGTGGTTTGCACCACTTTGTATGTGTTCCCTTTTTACAGAGTCAGGGATGTGTAGAAACTGCAGACATTTTTAAATCGGTGTGCACACAGAACTGGCAGCTGGCAGGGCATGAGGACACCTTAACTGAATTTTGGGGGAAAAGTGTATTTGCTTAATTGCTGACTCCACCTTTTGACTAAAAGGACAGGTCTAACTGTCAAGCCACTGGATCTCACTCAGGGACTTATCGTTATGTGTTGGTGCCATGACCGATGTTCAATGGAATTATTTGTTTTGCCCAAAGCAGCCTAAAGCAAATCTTGAGAGATCCATCGTTTATTGCGTACCTGGCTC
This sequence comes from Forbesichthys agassizii, assembly GCA_026546735.1. Taxonomy (NCBI): domain Eukaryota; kingdom Metazoa; phylum Chordata; class Actinopteri; order Percopsiformes; family Amblyopsidae; genus Forbesichthys; species Forbesichthys agassizii. The sequence continues at coordinate 4,476 of JAODLL010023749.1, forward strand.
CATGGCTGTCCACCCCTGCACGACACAGAGTTGTCCACCAGTGCGGACATCTCTGGGTGACGTGCAGGGGCGGAGAGCGACAGAAGGACACACAATGGAAGGTCATGAATGACTTGATCACAACTTGACTGCAGACAGTCTCATTGTGGCTCTGCTGACTTGTTGCCCAGAGAACTGAAGAGAGCATGCTAGAGAGGGCAGGACAAGGCATTTATAAGCCCAAAAGCACTGCAAAACATGAAATCTTGATTAAGATGATCAATCTTCAATTAAGGCATTACATGCTTATTTGACACGACATTCTTCTCAGATGTTTTTACTTTTTTGTTTGTTTTCCTGTTCTATTGGTTTTATTTGTGTATTTTGTTTTTTATTACTTTTTTTTAGAGCTTTTCGCAGTGATGAAGGTGACCGAAGCTGCTCGTTGTTGCCGTAGAACCAGATATCAGACTTAAAAGCATAGATTAATATTGGCCAGTGTGCTATTTGGCACGCGTGGAATGCTGAGAGGCTTGTTGCTATTTTTTGATGTGGGTTACTTTGGAATATAAAAAAATATTGGAAAATATTCTTACATGTACTTTTATGCAGCAATAAGGGCGTTTTCCCCCCTGTATATACTGTACATGTTTTATTTGTATTTACATAATATATGTATTTGTAGAATATCTTTAGTTTTACATTTACAATATATTTATATTGTCTTTTTTCACGCTCTTTATATTATGCCCAGGCGTACATGAAATCTCCAGTGTACAGTTGCCGATTCCAGTTAGCATATCCTCATGCCAATATATGAATGACCCCCATGACCAACCCGTGAGCCTCAAGTGACAGCCCTGTACTGTAGAGCCTTAAACATGGCACCATTCAACACACATTAATTTATTCAAGATTATAATTCCCCATGGACCGAGCCACACTCCCAAAAGTGACTGGAAAACCATTTGCTAACGCATGTACTGAGTGTCTGCCATCAGCCATTTTGAGTGACACATTTGTTTGAACCCACGCGACCTTCAACACACTGATGGCTCCATTATCCATTGCCCCAGGTCAGATTGCCAGGGGTGACGGCAATCACACACTCCGACTCCGACTATCTGCTTTTCCTCAGGCTGGCTAATAGATTATGAAGGTGCTTCTGTGAAACATGAACATCTCTGGTCAATGAAAAGATGAGCAACGGGGACAAACGGCAGAGAGAATGTGTAGTCACCATGGAAACCACCTCCCAAGGATATTGTTTTCAGCCTTTCCGAGCCTTTCTTTTTCTTCTTGTATCCTTCAGATGAATTCCAGAAGTCTAGTCTCTATATCTCCCCTTTAGGTTGGCCTAAATGTTCTCTCTAAACTGGTTACGTTGTTATTTTACACCTTACATTTATTGTAATATCTATCTTTGCTCACATACATCTGTCTTTGTAGTTTACAAAACAAGTTTAACAGCTGAATTGCCCCAAGAAGTATTTCAATGTAGTGTTCACATCAGACATGCACCATTAGTCTTGAGGCTATTTTAAATCATAATAAATCCTCGCATGAGAAAGTATATCCTTAAAGCATATTTTCAATCAGCCATCACAACTGATGGACTGGCCAACGTACAATGTCATGTGAGAGAATTCTCAGATATGAGTGTGTGATTGGAGATAGTTGCTATATCAACAGTAGTAGTGTCAACAGCAGTTGATCTACTGTGAGCAGAGAACATACTCTGACTCCTTTTGGTTTCACTTGGCGAAACACAGACGCATGCCTAAAGGAAGGGTACAGATTGAGGCAGAGCGAGATCTCTCTCAGATTGGCAGCTGAACTGTCAGTGTACTCCCGAATCAACACACTAGTGCGCATGGAAACAACAAGCAGGCCATCTGCTACACACTAACTGGTGGATGTGGCTACGCCATGGTACACAGTGATCCGTGTTGACAAGGAGCTGAGTGTGGACAATGGTGTCTGTTACAGGGCAAGAGCAGGTGGGACAGCAGCATCTGATGTGGCACTGTGAAGCGCTGACTGAGCGCAGATCATACAGGCTACCGCTGGTCTCTTACGGAGAGGTGTTTAATGAGTACACAGTTAGATGGAGGGAGAGCCACTTTGGATCGGATAATTGAGGAGATTGTACGAGATTTTGTTTGCTTTAACACAGTCTGTTTTTCAGATTGGAAATACAAAGAATGTTTTCCACGACAAAAACAGTGGTTGGTCTGGTTTTGAAATATATTATGCAATGTACTGTAGCCAATATCCCTTTCTATATATGATAGAAGCCAGATTTCACCTGGGGCTTGACATCACTTCATAGCATTGATAGGTAAAGGTGTTTGCATTTAGTAGAAACACATACTTTGTGTGCATGTGCACCAAACTGTATACTGTTTACCAATACTGTTAATTTCTGATGTTATGTAGCATCAAAACCTCAACCTTCTCATCTCTTGCACAGGCAGGGACCCAGAATGTACTGCAGGAGAGTACTGAAATCCAACAGATGTTATCAGGGCGATTTCACAACCGGCTCCTTTCTTCTGTGCGGATTTTCAACACAAGATGGAAACTTCCCATTCACCCGTGATATATATTTACCTGTCAGTACGTAGACTGAGGTGTGCTTAAGTGATATGATATAATCCATGACGATGAGAGGAGGAGAGAGCGAGAGGAATGGAGAACATGGGGAGGAGGAGAGGAACTGTAGCGACAGGGCACAGTGGGAGCTGGAAACGGATAAACGAGGAGTGTGAGCTGCCTGGCAGCGAATGTGTGTGTGTTTGTGGAGGGGGGGGGGCGGTCACTTCACATGCATTACTCTTAAAGACTAGCTGTAAGATTAAATCTTGGTATTTTTCTCTCTCTCCCCCTCTCCCCCCTCTACCCTCATCCTCCCTGCCCCATTCGCACTGCCATTCTCGCTACCTTGCCTCCTAACCTGCGGTGGCTGGCCGTGCACAGAGGCAGGCAGGCTAGCTAGCTCAGTGTGTGAAGCTCCATACCACGGCCCTCTAAAGCAGTGGTTCTCAAACTTTTCTGCTCGCGACACCCCATAATAACAGTGCCAGAGACCCCCGACCCCCACTATCCCCAGAGGTGGTAGAAGAATAACAGCCATATTATTATTTTATAGTATTATAATATATGCTAGTAGCAGAATACATCAAAGTAATGTATAAACTGAACTGCTAACTGCTAAACTATGCCATTTTAATCATTTTAAAATGTTATTTAATTTCTGAAAATCATCTTGTGATGCCCTCATCTGTGGCTCGCGACCCCCAGTTTGAGAACCACTGCTGTAAAGTGCTGAGAGCAGCCAATGCAGCCTGTGAATACACCTCTGCCAGAAAGGCACCTCAGTGAGCCAGTCTGCTTGGCTCAGTTTAAGGCTCACTTCTGATTCAACTCTCGACACAAAGATTTGAGTAATTCTCTCTCTATATATCTTTCTCTCTCTCTGTATCTCTCTCTCTGTGTGTATCTGTATCTGTCTTTTTTCTTTCTATCATGCTCTCATTCATATTCATGCAGTGCTTTACTGGCATGACAAATGTACAGTTACATGGCAGATTTAACAGAATGGAGAAGTAAGATGATTAAATAGGAACATTACCGACAATCATAACATGCATAACATTCTCTCTCTCTAGTTTTCTCTTGTATGTTGTTTTGTATTTATTCAACACAACCATAATTATGCATAGATGGAACATCTCTCCAGACAGACACACACACACACACACACAAATACTCTATATACTGTATGTTGCTTTGTATTTATGCAACCATGATTATATGGTGAAGCAACAGCCCTCCAGAGCAATGACAAAATGAATGGAAAGCTTCCATTAGAAAGTGTGCCCTAATAGACACACATGCCCTGTGTTGGCGGAGACACGTCTTGTGACGATGTCTTGCAGTGTGTGCTTGGAAACGTTGATGGCCTTTTTAAAAAACAGAATGATGCATAATGTGACAGAATTGCACTGAACAAGTAACTAGTTTGTATTGCAAAGATCCAGACCACATAATGTTTGTATTTACTAGAGCCCGACCATTATTGGTACCAATTTTAATATTTAGGGTACCAATCTAATACATTACATATTGGTCGATATTGTTTAAACAATGCACTAATATATATTGAAACTATGTCAGTGTTGTTTTGGTACCATTGAGGCACATGATTTTGAAATTGCAGGGGAAGGGGACCACATCATTTTTTGAACATTTCACAATAGTTCTTCTACCATTCTGGACCCAGTACCGGGTTCATCACCTTTCACCTAGTATCAGCCACGACTCTGGACTTAAATTCTTATGCCAGTATACAGAATACGGTCTAGTCAACCGGCTTGGACCGGTTTGGTCTTTTTGTCTTTGAGCTGTATTACTTATTGCTCTAACTTTGTTATGCAGAGGTTCTGTTTATTGAAAGGCAGACGCCCGTGTGGTCTTCAACGGGATGGACGGTTGGCAGCAGACAGAAGAAGGGCTACAGCACAGACATGTTCTCCGCACAGCAGGGGGCAGCGTAGCAGAGTTTGGAATCTTTTATTCCTTTTCTATTACATTGTCAAGCTTCGACTAGACTTATCGACTTTGTCAGTTGTTTGCATTTGGACTTGAGAGCTGAAGGGCGCCCTTGGGTCATTTTGCATTGGTATTGTTTAGTCCTATACTTTGACTTTAGATTTTCAAAGCGTTCAAAATGCAAACTGTCGTTACCGTTCAAATGCAGGCTTGCGAGGTCTGTGAGATGATGAACCTGACCATGGCCTGTGAATGCAAATTACTCCTGCTGTTGGTGTTTGCCTTTATCCATCCTTCAAAGAAAGTGGGAGGCAGGAGGAATGAAGGAGTGAGTATTTCCAAGGTTACAACCCCCAGGCAGCATACAGGTGGAGTGAGTAATGTGCATACCAAAGGCCAAATGCGATTTGTTCTGTTGGAAACAAAAATAGCATTGTGTCCACAGTGTTTATATTTACAGTTTATGTTTTAAGTGTTTTTGTTTGCTGAATTGTAAAACGGCACACTGATGATGATGTCCTTAGAGGGAACTGTGGGATTTATGTTTTGCTGTGCCTTGTGAAGGGGGTGTGTATATGTGTGATGTGGATACTTAAATTCTACTTTAATATAATCAAATTAATTTTTTTTTAGTACTTAAGGGCTCTGAGCCCTTCACATCTCTCACTGTGATCCACACTGGTTTCACCAGGCTTGGTACCATACAGTAAATGGCTGAGCATCTCAGAATGTTTCCACTGGGGGTTTAGCTATATCTGTACTGGATTAAAGCCAGTGTGAGTTAGGGAAGATAAAGGTAGGCCCAGGGTGTTTACCGTACATGCGAGAGCAGCCCCTCACCATGGTCTGGTCACAACTGAACAGGAAGCAAATGTCTGAAGTTGAAGATTAGTTGATGCCTGTCTGCGTGCTTGTTGTTGTTTATAATCACTATATACAGTATCCAGCGTGGCCCTCTCCATCTGTGAGGGGTCGATGACAGGCCACCATCTGCTAACCAGCAGGTAATGATTGATGAGGTCAGCACTAATGGGCCCAGGCCAAAACCAGGCAGTACATTCACTTACTGTAAGCCTGCCATGCACTGAGGAGCATTATTGGAACAGAACAAAACTAATGTGTATCTTAAAAAAGATCTGTGAGACAGCATGCATATGTGTTCTCCCCACTTCCTGTTTTGTGCCCAGTGTTTGGCAAAAATAAACCTTCTAAATTATTAAATGAAAATGCATGATAGGGTTTGAGCCATGATTTAAAAAATAAATGAGTGAGTGCAGCGAACCTTGCTACTCTTGATTAGCCTCACCGTGTTGACGGGTTTTGTGAGCTGCTGTGCCACTTGCAGTTCATTTATTCTTAAGGGAATACATGTCCTTTTTGTCAACAGACCTTCAGGGCCATTCAGTTTGAATTTTGAGTGGGTGGCTTATAATTTCCAAGTTTTTATTATTTCAAAGAGATGATGTAATTTAGGTTAGGAGTTTAAGAGCAGTGATGCACTACTGCCTGTAACTGCTATCCCTGATACGCAGCATGCACACACACACACACACACAATTGATTTGTCATTAAAACTGGTACAACTTTTGTCTGGTGCATGGACACCGACCGCCCTTCTTACAGTGCATCGTGGGGTCCCTGTCTGCTTGCCCTCTGGTCCTCTGGTCTGGTTATTATCTCTTTAGGAAGCTTATCGTCAGCCACGGGTGGTGAGGAGCGTGCTGCTAGAGTCAAGTGCAACAGAGTAGAGGCAGCAGGGGATTTGTGGGGTTTTGTTGCCACCTCTGCAGAACATGCCAAGCCAGCTGCTGGCGGAACATTGTGAGCATGCGTGCATGAAAGTGTGTGATTGCATGCGTGCGCGTGTGTGTGTGTTCGCGTGCAGGTGTGTTTGTTCATGGTAACACTGCAGAGGAACCGAGCATTCCCATTATAGTGCTGTAGGGAAATCAAAAGATCTGTCCTGGGTTTGATCAGCTCTAGGTGTGATTTTTGTATAAATATTAGGTTGATACAGCCTTCACAACACGCTATTTGACTGCATACTGTACACGGCTCACATAATTTTCCATCACTACAATACATACATTGTTATTTTAAATTATCTAAGTATTGTCTTAAATACAGGTAAGGTAGCATGTGTGATCATCATATTTTATAAAAAACTATTCTTTTAAAATGTGTTTTAATGGTTTGGTTCCATCTGTCTTTTAGTATAAACCACAAAATATATGATTTGTCTTTCTATGATCCAACCCATTTTAGCTACAATCCGTTGACAGGTTCACATTTTGACTGACCTAGTTTCACGCTTTTCATAAATTGTGAAACATAAGATACTAGGTTAAGGATGTTCTCCAGTCCTATATTTCTATTTGACTGTAACCCTGTTCTTCATTGTAAGTGCAGTGAGTCATGCTATAATGTGTTAACAGAAACAAAATGGCACTTTCATACATACATACAGATGCGCATTCGCAACCCAAAAAACAGCGCTTTTAGTAAGCAAACATGGCATGTCCAGTCTAGAGTGCCAGTTGTATGGTCAATCTCTTTGCTTGTCCAACAGAACAGTTTTACGTCCCTGCTCTTTCTACTCAAGTGTACCACATGACATTGCATTACCAAAACCCAACGTTTTTCAAACCTTTTGACTTATGATGCATGCTCACCCTTACACCTTCCCTTCCCGTACCATATATAAGCATACAACGTATACATGATATACATAAGCATATAATAATTAGCCTGGCTCCACCTGACTATTCAGCCAATCTGAGATGATAGTCTGGGGACCCTGTTCACATGAAGGTTCGCCCGGCCTCTCGGGACTGACCAATCGGCACCCACAGTGGTTGGCTAAATTAACAAACTAGCAACTAAACAGTTGTAGCAACAACGGCCATTGGTCAAAGTCTGCTCCAATAGTATCAATGTTATCGAGAGAACAACACCTATTTGGCTGCAATGCAGCCAATCCCTATGTAGCATGTCCAGACCCAGTGATTGAATGCGGTGTGCATGTTGACTGTCAATAAAAACCTTTCTCTTTTGCCAAGAGCTATCACTTATGTGTCGCATAATAGGCGTGCTGTAGGTCCTATCAGCTGCCTAGCCAGAAATAGCCTGTGAAAGCAGAGCGGTGTTAGCTTACAGAAAGAGGCCAGCGTTTTGTTTTCCCTGCCTGTCACGCTCACAACCAAACGGGAGCCAAGCATCACAATTGGGTTTTGCAGATCGGTGCTTTTGTGATTCATATCCAGAGAATATTTTGAGAGAGCTGTGTCACCCCTGCTGTAAATCAATAACATATCTACTGTCAGCCATGTACTGTACTGTGTTATGCTGTTCTAGAGATAAGGTTCTCATGAATACATGGAGGCCAGCCTTCTCCTTCTGCATTACAAGGGTATATTTGAATAAACACAAGATCCAAGCCAAGATAGTGGAACATACACAGCAAATGTCTTAAAGGGTGTATTTCATACTGTACCTCTGGTATACTGTAGTTAGTTTTTAGCATGCCGTTTGTCTGACTGCCTCTTTCCTTCCATTTTATGTTGTGTTGTTAAGCATACAGGTGTAATATGAGTTGTATTACAGCTTTATTTCAAACAATCACAATTTGATTGTAATCTTTTGTTTGAGTTGTCGACAGGGAGCAGCGGGTCTCAAAAACAGTTTAGACATAATTATTTATTTAGAACTGTTTACCTATTTTTATAATGATGCTATGATGAATGTTTGCTATAAGCCTGGTCTGATCACTTTGTCTTGCTTCTGCTGAGATTGAAGGGGGTTAGAGAGAGTCTGCTGTGTTGTAACTGATCAGCATCTTTACCTCCTGAAACGGCATTGATGTAAATGAGTAAGATGAGTATCAGTCTGTCCATTGTTGCCATATTTAATTTCCTGCTCATTTCCAAACTTGGACGTGTATGGTCTTTTTGGCAGAACACTGTAGTTTTTCTCTCGGTTACCAACAATTCTAAAATATCTCTTTGGTAAGCCACACAAAATTCAGGGGAACTTTTTGTATGCAGAAGGCTTAGTATAAAGATGGGGATTTGGCAAACAGGGCTTTGTTGAAATCTAAATTGTTATTGTTTTGTTGTTGGCCAGAATCCACAGGCAGGGCCTGTAAAACCTGTTTGGAAGGCTGACTCAGCTGTTTAAGTGTTACTGAATAAAAGGAAGAGCTTCTCAGGTAGTTGCCATGTTGGAAAGCCTGAACCTACAGTAAACTCATTCCATAGATGGTAAAAGACCATTAAATCACAAGCGTATCTTTCTAATTCTGTCTCTTTCCCCTTTCCTTTGTATAGAGTTAAATGTCAGGTATATACATTTTCAGATATTCCCACTGTACATATAACATTTAGATGTACATATGATTGATTTGTTTATACACATCTAACATGTACTGTAAGTATTCAGATATTTCCACTGTACATATAATATTTAGATGTACATATGATTGATTTGTTTATACATATCTTACATGTACTGTAAGTATGTTTATGGTACATATGCTTGTTTATTTTGTGTATCTATTAACAGCATACCAAATGTGTTGTTGATGCAACAACAAAATAGTTCTAGGTTTACCTGAAATTAAATCTGTACAATTTGTGTATTTTGTACCCACTTATATTTTAGACTGGTAGACATTCTCAGTCATACTTGACATACACACAACATCACAGCATCTGTTCTGAGACATTATGCTCCTGTTTGTATCCATCGCCGAACCAGAAGCTAATGTTTTTAACTTTTTATTTTATGTTTGCTGTGAAGCAGAACCGCACACGCATGTGTGCTGTTATATCATTGTATTATAATGGGCAGTGCATGTTCCCTACACTATGCTTGTCCTCCAATACAGCTGTGAGGATGCCCGTAATGCATCTCCGTCTGTCTGTCTGTCTGTCTGTCTGTCTGTCTGTCTGTCTGTCTGTCCCTACTCTCCTCACAGCTGGCCAGACCATTGGCTGAGCGGTGCAGCAGTAATGTCCTCTCCCATTGGTAGACGATGAGTGCTGCTTCTGAGGCTGAGGAGGAAGGCAGAGTGCTTGGGTGCCTCTCTGTTCTAGTGGGAAGACACAGACGAGGTTTTAAGGAAGGGGTGTAGGGTAGTCACCGGGGGAGAAGCTTTAACGCTCTGTGTGTCAAGTAAAGGCCACGCCTCCTTCCTCATGCATGACTAAACGCTCGCCCCGATCAGCTGGAGGAAGTGGTGGCTCGGCCAATGGGATTACAATGCCGGGGTTGGCCCTGTCAGTGTGTGTGTTGTGAATATAAGTGCGTGTGTGTGTGTGTTCGTGCGCAGCAGCTGAGAGAGACAGAGAGAGGGAGAGAGAGCAAGCGTAGACGAGTATCGGCAGGAGATAGGAGCTCTGCCTTCTCTGTGTGTGTGTGTGTGTGTGTGTGTGTGCTTGTTTGAGAGGAATATGTAGGGCAGTCTGTCTCACTCTACCATCCCTGCGTCAGTGTGTCTGCCTTTGTCTCTGCTCCGTGAGCTGTCGTCACCGCGGAGACGGCTGCCCCGGTCACCGCGGCCGCTCTTCCGCGTTCAGCCACGCTCGCTCCTCGTCTCTGTCTCACCTGAAGGATTTACTGCAGGGGCATGTAACCTCTCCCTGGTCGCCATTGTCTGCCTGTGTGTGCATGCGTGTGTGTGGGGAGATCAAGCTATGAATTCCTGTTGGAAGTTGAAGCTTCAGGTAAACACTTCTCATCTGTACCAACAGTGTTTCCGATGGTGATGTAATATTTTATCTATAACCACAATCGGTGTATATTGTTTTTATGATGCTTTTGTTGTTATGGACAAGCGTCACGTCCTTCTGCCTGTGTTGTGTGTGTGTATTATTGAAAGTGGGAGAATAATGGAGGAGATATCTTCAATTGTTCTATTGGGCGGTTGTTATGGTGAGGCCTTCTGTCTCCGTGGTGATGGCAAGGCGCCCCTCTGAGAGAGAGATGGGGGAGGGAGGGAGAGGATTTCATGTACGGTGCTAGGTTGTATGTCAAGCAGATATCCTATCTGTCAGAACATGGGTATGCAGGGTGTGTGCTTATGTGCAGATGCAGCCTCTGTGTATCTGCTGGTGTTTACAAATGAAGGCGTACAGTGCACTCTGGACTGGAAGGCATGGCGCTTGGCGTTTGTCTGGGTTTTGACAACAACCGTATGTCTTTGTGGTTCTGACCCCTGTCATCTATGCTGTGTGTGTGTGTGTGCGTGTGCGTGCGCATAAGGGCACAAAGTGGAGAATGCTTTGACGGGAGCATCTGCCACCTCTGCTGTATGACTGGGTTTGCCCACTTTGCTCCTGTGTTTTCCTCTGCCCTTTGTTTGAGTGGGGGGTGCACACAGCATGGCCACTAAACAGTCACATGACTATTTGACCCTGTAAACATCAGCCTAGGTGATTCTACTGTATAGCACCCATTGTAATTGCATTCCCGCCCCTTTTCCTCCTGCAAGCACAGACAGTAGCTGCGTTTACATGGAACCTGTTATATCCATTGGAATTGGGTTTAAAGCCCAACCCGAAAGAAAATGCTCCTTATCAACACTTCAGTCGGAAGATGTTGGCCAACCCGGTTAAAATGTAATTCCGAAGCAGAGAGGTAGTATAACCCGTTCCATAACCCGATTGAAAGAAGAATTTGACCATGTAAAAGGTTAAACCCGATTACTGCCATGGTGCATTCTTCTGCGAATGCTCATTCTAGTTGCTTAATATGCCAGTTGTTTTGTATGATGCCGGTAGGCTTTTCTGCAGCCACTGTAGCCAACAAAGTCTGGACAAAACAATTGCGCGATAAATAAGTTAAGCTAGTGTGAGGTAAGGTTATAATGAGTAGCCTCTGACTGATGATTAGGCCTGGATTTGAAAAATAACATAATTCCATTAACAAAATAATTTAGTAGATTTCTATATTGAGCAGATTTCTCAAATGTAACCAGTTTATGGTCTTCCTACAAGTCTTCCCGCAAGAGCACACCGGTGCATTTGTTTCTAAGAAAAAAGGAATTGAAACATTGCGGTACAGTCTAATGCTTTTTTCATGACTGAACTTGTTCCTTAAAATGTTTTGCAGTATTTAGTAATCTCCCCAATATGAATCTGATCGAATGGCCTACCCATGGTTATTAACGTCTGATGTAAGGCTTGGTGCAATGTGTTCTGTGTGTTAGACTACACCACCTACTTACAGTAACTGTAGACTACATGACTTGAATGTGACAGTGGATAACTAGAGGCTGGTTCAGCAACAGAATACTGTATGAGACCAGCAGTGGTGTCTTTCAGTACATGTGAACTCGCTGAGCCCTGCTCTCTATGCCATCCTGGGGCCTTTCTCTTGCAAATCTGAGCCTGTGTGCACTGGCAAAGGACATTGCTAATAAGTGACCTGGAGTGTCGAGGCATATGACAGCTTACGACTAGCGAAGTGTGCCATTCCGCGCCCTTTTGCCGTCTTTTGTGTTTTACAGAAACATGACCTTTTATTTTCTACTGAGCCACTGCTTAACCTTGTAACATATCCTCATGCGTGATGTAAAATACCTGAGGAAGAGATGGCTGGATAGCAGGTGGGTGGGTGGGTGGGTGATGGATGGAATGGAAGAGGAATGGATGGAGGGAGAAGATACATGTAGTCACTGAGTGGAGGAGGTCTTTGAAGGCGAATTTAGAGACAAGCAGGGGAAACTGCATCCAGTGTACGAGATAAGGAATATTCCTGTGGTTTGGTGCCTTCTTGGGCAATTCCTCGTAAGTTTGCTGTTTACAGTGATAATGGTGCACAACTGATAATGAAGCATTCTTATATGTTGGTGGTTTGAGCAAGCGTAGCTTTTATTATTCAACGTGCTTGGTACTAAACGTTTTGGTGTGTCACAAGTGCATTGCTTCAGGAAGTAGGCTATACCTGCATTCCCGTAAGGGAAGGATACTGTAAACAGCTCTGAAAGTGGAACTTCTCCATTGTGCTTGAGAAGTAAAGAATGCAATTTCAACACACAAAGCACAGGATCTGTTAAGCCTTGCTCAACAAGTGTCTGTACTTTTTGTCTAGAAAGAGAGATATCGATATCATTGCCATACGCATAGATATTATTGTATCGTCTTCAACATGTCCACCGCCAGGATGACGTAAACGTCACTAATCAGACAATGGCCCTTCTTAAACAAAGCAATACATTTGAGACAAGGCATTTTATATTTGTGGTCATATACAGGAAAAAATGCCTGTGTGTGCATTGCTCATGGGAAGCGTAGATGTTGAATGTTGTACCTCTGATAAAAAGAACAAGGTGTGATTTGGGAATGAAATGCAGAAGCCGTTTTGCCTAGGACATATATAAGGATAACAATCCTTTTGGATCTTTCTAGAACGGCACAAAGAAACAAAGGCTAGCCTACAAGTGTGGGCGAGACTCTCTAGGGCCTCCCCAAGCTGCTTGAGCAGAGTGCTACTAGCTTAAAAAAGATGGCTCAGCGGACACAGGCCCTCCGGCTGTTATTTGAGCTGCTTCTTGAAGTCGCCTGTAACAGAGCCGCTGCTGTACGCCCTGGTGTGTTGAACTGAGTGGGCGTTCCACCGTGGTGCTTTATTAGCTTGCTTGGACGACGCTTCAGGCGTTGTTTTGTTGAGCATTGCTAAGATGGACAGCACGGGAACAGCTTAACCCTCGTTTACATGTGCTGTTATGTTTTAGCATTCCTGTCTATTCAAGGTGTATAACCCAAGAGAGATTGACATTTGACACCGTATTTTATGACAGTTATCTCAACTTACTAATACATACTGTATGTTAATGACATTTTAATGAGGCTGTGTGTGCATTCTATCTGATTCATTCTAATTTGTTTTCTGAAATGGACACGCATTAGTTGGTGCGCGTGTGTATGTCACCGTCGCCTTGCAACCCCCGGTCTATCTAGAGGTCTAGATGTTGCGTTTTTAGATCTGCGCGTGCCAAAGCGTTTACTAATGAACCCACACGGAGTACAGGACGTGATGTCACAACCACCAACTACACTGCCTCCAACGACTGGATAATTCCATCCCTTATCCTGTTTGGACATACTGATGCAATTACCTCTGAGATGGAGAGCGATGAGAGACAGATAATGGAGATGAGAGGGATGAGAGGAGAGAGGAAGCCACAACCCAATGGGAACACAAGCAGATGGTCACAGAGACAATAGATGGCTATACAGTAGATAGATACTAAATACAATATAGAGAGAAATGCACACATACCAGACACCATAATGTTGGTTGCTGTTGCCAAAATGATTTCCTCATCGGGGATGATAGACTTGTTGAATTTTGAATTTAGTACAGTTTCAGGAGGCGTTTTCTGGCTGGTTTTATGTGGTTTTATGACACACACAAACACACAGTTCATGTAATAATGTGACATTGTGGCTTTACTGACCATATTTCTTGTCTCACGTTAACAATAGACACGTTTAATTTCCAGCAGCTTTTTGTCGCTGTCCAAAGCAATGTTAAATAAAGCTAACAAACAAGTGTATAGCTAAGTAATTGGTTTAATAAATGTGTTTTCTAGCCATTCTAACTAGCTCCATCTCCTTTGCTGTCAGACAGTGTGTGTTTAGCTGCCTATATTGTGGTTAGCCAAACTCTTTGCTGGCTGTTGCTGCAGTGCATAGTTGGGATTTCTCATCTGGTGTTCCTCTCCTGCCCAGCTGCCCCACTCGGTCCCCAGCCAGCCTGTGTTTCCTCCTCTTAAGTGGTCGCTGGGCACATGCAAGGACAGGAAACAACCAAAAAAGGGCATCTTCCTTTACCGACGGGCTTCCTTGGCTCGAGGACATATGATATACCCTATCCTGTAGCAATTTTGTGACCTTCTAAAATTACTGGATTTGGTCAATAGCATGTGTGTGATCTGTCCTTGGCTCACATCTCTATTGCTGTGCTCTTACTCGTGTGTGTGTGTGTGTGTGTGTGTGTGTGCGCCCGCGCACATGCACGCACGCTTGCATATCCGGGCATGCTATTGAACAGAAGGATTTTCTTTTTGTGTGTTTCCTACCCACCTACCATTTGATTTATGGGGCTTAGACAGATTTGTGGTTTAGCAGCGCACCATCACATGTTTATCTTTGACTGGTAGTGGGGCAATCTTGTGTCGACTAGCCTAGTGTAGCTACATGCTTAAACATGATGGCCTCAATTCTAGTTAATTCAGCCACGTTATCTGTGCCCAAGCTGATCACAATATGCAAATGCAGTACATGTCAGTAAACATTAAATTATTAGAAAATACAGTAACTGCAATTTTCTGTAGTTCACATAAGTCCAACCCCTCCCTTCCAGTTTCCAATTTTTTTCTTCAGACAGCCGGTTGAAAGGCATTCAAAATGCATCTAGGAAGAACCATGTGTTCAGGAACCATTTTGCTTTTCCACAGGAGGGACCACACAATTCTGGGTCAATTCTAGTGCCAGGCATTGTAGTTATGGCACAATCTTCTGCGGTGGGGGGAAAAATGTATTGCGTTCCACTATTCTGTGTTTCATCAGGTAAATGATTCACAGATTGAAAACAAACTGGTGTTGTAGATAATTTCCTTGCTTGTTTTTGTTACGGTTGACTACGGGCTGTTGAACTAGTAGCATAACGTTAACACGTATGTGTGCATATTGTAAGCAACCAAGATCATGTTCGTGCCTTTTGCTTCACACTAGACCTCATGACATGCTGGCTGTCAGCGATTCAATGGGATTGAAAGCATCTTCATAATCTATGACTCTGTTCTTTTTAAGAACACTCACCAGAGTGCATGTCCAATTCCACATACTGCTGTATATGTATGACACACTCTTAAAATCCACGTGCATAAGGTGTTCTTGATCTTTGTTACCATTTATTAATATTCTAATCTCCTGTGATTTATTTTCAAATAATAGAAACATTCTATATTCATCTTCTCATGGTTGTATATAGTAAATGATGTACTTTCTTTTCAAATTACCTAATCGTATGGCCATTTCATTATGGCTATTGTACCAGTTTGTCCTTATGCAAAGAGAATTCAAACCAAGCTGAAGTCCAAACTTGGCTGGTACATGTTAAGCACACATTAAGCAGCTAATGTACATGCTTTTAGCTGCGAATCACTAAAACTGTAATGGCTGGGAAATGACTTTTTATTAATGTCAAGTGGTGACGTGCAGCTTAAACACAGAACATGCTCAGCATCGAACTATAAAATAGATGAACAGAACAATAAAGCTAAGCCTTAAAAACTAACACAGCTAACCAGGCCTCTTCTCCATCTTATGATGTTACAGTAGATAATGATGTCTGTCTTTCCCATTGTGACTATTGGTCCAATAAAACTCTTTATTCTTTGGGCAAACCCCAGAATGCACTGGGCACCATCTGTGCATTCTGCTTCTTATCTGTAATGGCAGCATTGTGTTCACGGGAAACGCTGGAGTTTTCATATATGGAAATATCCCCCCAAAAGGTTAACCAACTTCCTAAATGTGTATTTGGAGCCCAGTTGGGACTCATGTTTGAATTGAACCTCGCAGAATATTTTCCTGCTCCCTAAAAGGAATTTGCACTGTGTCAAGTTGTCCTTGGCCTGACATTTCAGGCCAAACATTTCAGTGGTAAGGTGGCTATTTCATATAACCTGCCAATTGTAGTTTCTGAAAGCACAATTTTCTCATTCTGTATGATTGTACAGTATTAAACTTTATAAGCAGATTGTGTAATAAAGAAAGATAGCTGAGATGGTCTTGTTTATCATTTAGCTGTTAAAAGGGCACCCTTTCTAGATAATGGAGTTATGTAGCATTCCAGTTGATAACTGTTCAGGTTGTGGTTTATAAATGGAGTATAGGTTGTGGTTAATACATATTTTAACATATAAAAAAATGTAAGAATGTTAAGGGTCACACTAGCAAATGTATACTGTTCCCTGACCTGTGCCCTGACCTGCTGTTCAAAATGTAATTCTAGGATTGTTTAATTTCTTCCTATGAGCAATAGAAACAATCCTGACATGGATAATGTCTCACCAACTGTATGTTTAGATTTCAGTAGGCAGTTAGCCTAAAGCCCAAACCTCAGCATCACTTTAGGCTTAAAGTCAGGTGGATATGTATTATGTACATATCCTCGAATCATATACATATGTATATGAATTAATTGATTCCATCAACAAATACTTTGTCATAGTGACTGGACAATTCAATGACCGGTTCTATGCATTTTCTTCTGTGCGCGGGCGCTTGTGTGTGTGTGTTTAATTTTTCTAAATATTTATAGCTAATGGGGAATATTGTACTAAAAAGAAGACATTCATCATGCTACTAAATCACATACATCTTCTGGTATATATGTCGCTATGTGTCTATAATTTCTTTGGAAATAGCTTGATTTGAAACCTCTGTCTATTCAAATTTAATTCATTCTGTATGGAAACATCTCATAGCTTATATCCAATTATTATTGTGGCAAATTACCCAATTGTTTAGTTGGAATGGACAATGGCATGGTTGGTTTAATTGAATGTATTCTTTGGATTATTACAAAAGAAAGGCTGCCCCTTTCCTAATATGATGGTGTTTGTAAGTGTGAAAGACGCAGGGATTTAAATAAGTTATTTATCTCTTCCTGAGCCTGGCGTTTTTCCAGGGGTCTAGTCTCTGTCATTAAAGGCTGGCATTGTTAACAAACCCCCGGGGGAGCTGCTGCTGAGAGCATAGTATGGAAGACTTGGTCACAATAATGCATACCCCTGGTGAGGACTCAAGCCTTTATATACTCTACGGTTACAGGGACGACCTTAACCTCAAGCCCTAGGTATTCTGCTTTGGGAGAGTGTAGAGAGCAAGAAGAGAGTGTCACTCTGAACGCCCTCGCTCCCCAACTCCTGCTTCTCCGTATTTGGCCACAGAAGTTTAACAGCATAGGTCACTATTTGTCCTCTCTGCTTTTTTTCTTCCTCTATTTTCTCCTCCCCCCTTCTGAATGTGTGACTCTTCCAGTAATTTGGTTGAATGCATTCAAGGAATCTACGTACTTTTGTCTAGTGTGTTTGACAAGTTACAGAAGTAAGAGTGTTCAATAATGGCTGCATTGTGTGACTAGAAGATTCCTAGCTTGTTTGTGGATGTGATTGCTCACATCTGTGTATGGCCTTGTGAATAAGTGTTGGTCCTGTGTTGTGTACATTTTCAGAACTAAATGGATAATGGCATGTGCTTACAGAATTGTATGTTGGTGTCATGTCAAATAAGTGAAGTGTTCTTGCTTGCATTATTGTAAATGGGAGAATGGGACAATAGATGGCCACGCACTTCTGTTTGTGACCAGGGAAGCTGGTGCACTTATCAACTGTTTTAGTGTATTGCTACAGGACGTTAATGTGGACTTTTTTTAAAATTTAGTTTCTACCACTAGCTGTCCTGCTAGAGCGCAAGCTTCTCTGACCAAAACATATGCGCGAGACACAAAACACTAATTTGCACGCACGGAAAACTGAACAGAGGAGCTCAGATTACAACACACGGTGTAGTGTCATTCTCTGCTCATTACACCACTACTCTATCTTTACATAGAACACTTGTTCGCTATATTAATGCTTAAAATAGTGTCGAATATTTTAAGTAGACATTTTGGGATACTGTATATTTGCCAAATTAGTTAGTTAGTTAATTAGTTTATTATTTCTTTTTCTAAGATAAGACAACAATCGGACTTTAACACAAGAATATCTTTTCTATTTACTAGTGCATTTGTGCCACAGGTAATGCACAACTCTATGCTGATGAGTAATGGGTAAAGTTGCGTGCACTAGTTCAAAGGGTATGTCTGCGTGTGTGTGTGTGTTTGATGCAACATTTTATGAGAGCGATGATTAATCCTTTCTGTTTTATATATTCTTAGGCCTTTAGTGAGCGTAAGACATAAAGGTGCAGAAGATGGCAGAATATTCTACGTTTTCTTATTGCCATCTAAACAAACAACGGAGAAAGGCTAGAAACACGGGTGGTACATGAGTTTCCAGTAAGAGGGCTGATTGTGTCCATGATCTGAGATGGAACACAGTTAATCGTTTGGCTACTTAGCTTAAAGATGGCACAAAGTTCTCCACGGTTCGATTTCCTGTCTCGAACTTCCACCTGATAATCTGTGCTACTGTGTATACGGTATAAGTCTGTCTGTATGTTTTCTTGTTGAAGAGGTTAAGCCACTCTTTACTCACAATGATGCTTTGCCTCTTTTGAATCCATCTTCCCCTACTGCAGCCCTGCATCTAAATTAGACCCCGTGTGAATTCTGGATTGTGTGAATGTAATTTATTACTCATTAAGAATCAAAGCACGACTTTAATAACGAAAATGAATTGTGCCCCAGTGGCAGTTTTTTAAGGGACTGTGAAGCAAGCCAAAATCACATAATGTAAAATGTGGGTCATTACAGCATGAAAACACACAATGACTGAGTTGGTGGACTTGAGTTCTGGGCGAGACCTGGGAACTGTGGTATCGATACAAATATTGTGACAGGTGTATTGTTATACCTACGCTCCCAAGAGCCTTGGTTTAAAGAGTGGAGATAAAGCTGGCATGTGACTGGTATATGTTACACCATTACAACATCAATATTTTAGGAATATGGGCAAATAAACGCATAACCTTTTTCTGTGTTTTGTTTCAGTTGACAACATTATTGAATGAGAAATGTAATAGAACACGTGCCAGCACTCTGTTCACAGTTTATCCTGTCTTGTTAGAATGATGTGCATTACTGACTTATAGTTTTTGTTTTTCCTCCCTTACAGAATGAGAAGCCGTTGGGTCATTCTGCAAGCAGGTCCAGCAACATTTCCAAGGTGAGGTCCATCTCCATCAGTGATGTAAATAGTGGGAAAGAGCAAGAGGTATTACAGGGAGAGGAGAATGAGCCTACCATATCAATGCAAGTGCAACCCCTCTCTATAATCGCCTCTATCTTTACCTATATATCCCTGACACCATCAGGGTGACCTAATCACCTTGGGAAACTTCCACCGTTATTTTTTATCGGGGAGTTTGTTGGTTCCCTCCATTGTTT
This sequence comes from Forbesichthys agassizii, assembly GCA_026546735.1. NCBI lineage: Eukaryota > Metazoa > Chordata > Actinopteri > Percopsiformes > Amblyopsidae > Forbesichthys > Forbesichthys agassizii. Next base: position 24,135 of record JAODLL010023749.1, read on the forward strand.
GCTCCTATAACCACTTCCGGAAAAATCCTTGTTTGACGATTCTACGAAAAAAAATACAAATATATTCAAAATCCCCAAAGGTGACTTTAATGTTTTTCTGACAGTGATAGGTTGAATTAATAACACATAAGCATGCTTAAGTCTAATATTGTTTCAGGCAGAAATGGACTGCTGCTCAAGTACATAATTAATTAACTTTTTGACACATTGGATCTGTGGACCCATCTATCAAACTGGCCCATCAAAGGGGGGGGGGGGGGGCACAACCTTTTCTTAAGTAGACAATTTGCATAATAGATATTTGCCTATATCAGGCCATGTAGATATTAAATGGGATTCTTCATCATCTCTCGCCTTAACAATATAGCTTGAAATTGACTGTGTGCTGAGGGTCCTCTATTGGAGTGGAGTTTGCTTAATTATAATTAATTAATCTGCGGAGCCTCCCTCACTGATTCGGACAGTATTAAAGTATTACCTTTCCGCTAAAGACACAGTGTGTATCTGCCACTCGGCATACTGTCTTTGACAACCAGCCAAACATCTGGTGGAGCTACAGTATCGTTCTTCGAGGCGGCCGCGGTTTTACTTTGGTTCCGTTGGTGCCGTGTAAAGCAGAACGCTGGCATCGGTTCCTTGCAGCACACCACTGCTCACGCCACACATACATATAGCCAAGCCCACTTTTAGTAGTTGTTGATGCTTTCAGACGAGCACACGTCTTACATTTTCGAACAAGCATTAGCTTTTATACAGTAGCTAGTTCCTACCGTCAGAGAAGCAAAACATTTAGACTTTTAGTCTAAATTGCTATAATATTCTTTATTTTTAATCATCATGCAACCTGAATTAGCAAATTTCACAATTTCAATAGTCTTGAGAGTCCACTCTCTCTCTCTCTCTCT
>JAODLL010023759.1:0-25037 GCA_026546735.1 Forbesichthys agassizii
CCAACATTTCTAAAGAATGCTTTCAGCACCTTGTTGAATCAATGCCACGTAGAATTAAGGCAGTTCTGAAGGCGAAAAGGGGTCAAACACAGTATTAGTATGGTGTTCCTAATAATCCTTTAGGTGAGTGTATTTCTCCTTATTAAAAATAGAAGCAAACTGCTCTGAAATATGCACCTTCCAAGAACGATCAATATACAACCCTATGTTATGCACAGGGTCAAGCTTTGAGGAAAAATACCGAAATGGTACTTGTTTTCTACACGTGGTTTTACATCCTCAAAGCTTAAGACGGGTTGTCGTATTTTTTTTTTTTCTGAAGCCAAAAAGCAAGGAGATACCAACATAAACCCACACAAGAACAGGACATCAAAGTGATAGTATCTGATGATCCAAGACAGAAACCAACTTTACTGTAAGGTACAATGTGCAATTAGGAGATCCAGATCGATGTGAGACAAATCCTGGCGCGCCCACCAAATGTCTAAAGCAAAGCAAGCAAATTAATGAAAACTATAGCTATATGTATAACTATAAGTCATAGCTGAAAACATTATCTTACAATAAAATAATGTAGGCTATTGACTTACCCTGTTATGTAAAGATATTGCTCTTATGTAGTCTAGCCTACTGTACATGTTTGTCATTCAAATGAATTGTTAAGATCGTGCATTGAGACCAGTGGAGTTATATTGTAAATTAGATAATGTAGCTTTTTGTAGTTCTATTTCTTTCTGATATTTCAGAACTATTATTTGAGAAATGTGCTATTATTTCCTTTGGAACATATCTGTTATCAAACACCAGGTATGCCTATAGCAACAGTAACCAAGGGGGGTGGGGCATTGAAAAGTGGACTATAGTTGACTTGCCAATGCTGGTAGCCTCATGATGGTCATCAAAGTACCCAAAGAAACTAATGAAACCCGGGTCATGCTACATGACCCCCCCCCCCTCCCCAACTGACACCTGGAATGTAAGGCATATTACTATGTGGCAGATCGCCACAGCTACATGTAGCTCTGAGGCTGTGGTCTCGTTCATTTATCACTAGTCGCATTTAACGCAGATTAAATAGTTTATGTGGAGACATATACATATTTTAGTGATGTGATCCTTTGTCAAGGTAGAACAGACAGAGTGAGCGTTAGTGAACCAAGAAGTGCTGAAAGAAAAAAATGTCAAGCATACTACTATTTATTTTTATACATTAAATGTTGTTATACCTTCTAACAAACATTGCTACTGTGACAGCAGCTGTACTGCATCTTGAGTTTATTTCACAATCATTTTATCATTATAATAAAAAAAATAATATATAAAAGATTGTACTGAGGGAACCACAGCTTCTTATTTCTATGTTACCATGATCTGCTATTCTTCTGTTGACACAAACACGAGCCATGTTCCCTTTAAGAAAAGGGAACATGGCACGATAGCCTCACAAGAAAGGTGCTGCGCTGACCAACTCTACAGCCATGAGCACCACCTAACTATGGCCAACTATGCTGGAATAAAGTTGTAATCTATGAGGACCCATAGTGTGCCCATCGCCCAATTCTCGAGTCACGGATAGCGGGAATGCCAGCTTGTTGGCACGGATGCACCATTGGACTATGGCCCCACAGCAAGGCTCCAATCGGGCAGACAGAACAATAGCAGGGAGGACCAGCCTTCCAGTTGTCCATTGGTCTATTAATATGAGACTGTATGCCATAATCATTTAAAAGCCACTAGTTATGCATTACCATATGGTCAGCCATGAACATCGAATAATATATTCTCATTTTAGTAATGAGTGTACATTGGAAATGTAGATCCAATATTAGCTCAAAGTACTATGTACTATACAGTAGGCCTTCACTAGGGCTGCATGATTTGACCTCAAATCCAAATCACGATAAATTTAACATTGCACCTCAATTACGACAAATGAGTGGAGGAGATAAATGGGTTGCAGAGTTACGTGAATACACCATGGAACTATAAATAAGTAATACACACGTGGTAGTTAAGCAGCTTTTGTAAAAACATACTATTTGTAAAAGCATGATAATTAAGTGTTTCTAGCTGGGCTAAAACATTAAATAATTAAAGATACATGGAGTAATAATTATTATCTTAAAGAAAAATATATTGACAGGTAAAATTTGACAACCCTGTTATTATCCTGTAGTACTAGGCAGCTATGTTATCATTTACTATATTTGGAATTTCCTTTTCTCTACTCCACCTACTAATTGTAGACATTGTTGTGTACTGTGATATTTTAGAACCATTATTCCAGAAATTGTATTTCGGTAGGAATATATCATTAAAAGAGTTGACTTGGCATCGCAGTTGTCTGTCACGCATTATGAGTTTGTTCTGCTCTGATAAATGTTAATGTGACACCAGCTGAATTGCCGTGTTAAGAGCCATTGACGTGAAGTGTAGTTTCTATTTTCGTCTATCGCGGTCGATAATAATGGTGGCTACAGTATTAACAGCAGTGTTTCTCAGTAGATGCATCTCCTTTTATTGATGTGCCTGGGATTGTCGTGAGTGTCTGAGTCCCGACAAATAGGCTTATCTGTAAAACACGCGTCTTCCTATTTACGTTGTAAAAAAAATTACATCGGTTTTATTGTTCAGAATTTTGGTTTCGAATACTTTTCGGTAAATCGTCCAGCCCTAGCCAGCACAATTACTAAATTTTAGCCACTCTAATATGCAAATTTCAATTAACATTTACTGCAGTTAGCACTTGAAGCCCAAGTAACGTTATAGTCTCGCAGAGCCAGCCTTTAAAGTCTGTGTCAAGACAAGTACAATGACCAAATACATAACTCAATGATCAAGTCGGACATTAAACTTACCCTGAGGAATTAGTTGGAAAAGTTGGAAAACACGATATGGTTAGGCCTACTGCTAAAATAAATGGGAAAAATAAAATGAATAAATAAAGCATGTCGCATCGGAATTAAGAATACAGACTTGTGAGTGACGCCAACACACAGCTAACACACGGCCAATAAAAATTGACTCTCACTTCCAGAAAGACATGTCATTCTTACAGGGGTGTATCATACATTCAGCACAGAGTTGCTTATGTGTAATTAACCAGCACAGAAGCTGTTCCATTTAAATAACCAATCCTGGTATGCAGGGAAAAGAAGGCGTTGGGATCACTAGGAAGAAAGAATAAAACAATTTCTCAAATAATCTCACAAGAAGTTTAGACTACATTATGAAGGGGAAATAAAGCAGGCAACAGATCCAGATTTAAAAACTTAGTGATGGTCCATGTGATTGACAAGGACAATCATCACCCCCTTCTACCCTACAAAACAAACTAACCCATAAATAGTATAGTAGTATATAGTAGTATAGTATAACATTACAGTCTAATCTGTCTATAGAAACAGCATATTGTCAATGTTTTATTTTATTTTATTAAACTCTATGACAAAGGAAAAAAATAAACAGTATACTAATTTATTTGGTTAAAGTGATTGGGTAAAGTTAAACCATACATGCACCTGCTTCAAAATAACACGATTCCCTCCAATAACCTGATTGACCTGCGGGGATATTTTATGCTCAGGTTAGCTTGCTCACAAAATATTTGACGTGAGATAATATGAGGATGTATTATTCTCAGGGTTAGTGTAATGCTTACTGCATGTGATGGAAGATTGCTTGCTACCACTATTATTTTTCTCATGGTGTATGCAAGCAGGTCATCACTGCAAGCTTGTCATCTTTCACAGCAGCAGCTAACTCTGTGCCACCAAATCCAACAAGAAAGATTTGTGTCTTTGTGAAAAATCTTTGTGTGGGAAAAAGAAAAAAACACAGACGATTGCTTTGTATAAAGCTACATTCTCATAAGCTTTTCATAAATACAGTGACTCTTCACTTTGCTACTACAACAAGCACAAACCATTGGTTGTCAATGTGGTTCATTCAAAAATAATCTGTGTTGCCGAAACAACCTAAACTGGAAAAGTGACAGTTTGTAGCTTTATGGTCCAGATAGTGATAGTGCGCATACATGACCCGTCGAGCACTTAACTGGATTTAAATAATATGCTTGAGCTAGTGGAGCAAAGCAAAACATTTGGAAAATTGTTTTACAGTCAAGCCAAACCACAAAGGGACAAAATATAGGCAAAAAGGGGGCCCAAATAGATTAGAATTGACCAGATTAGATTGCGGAAAATGTCCCACATCTAAGTATTATACTCGTGTCTCAGTTGAACTGAGCTCTCAACACAGAACAGCAATATCTTATTAAGCAATAGAATGTGGAGAAAAATAATTGTATTGCAACTTGCACATGTGCAGACATTATCAAAATCTCATGAAATGATACTTAAATACCTGACTTGAAAGTAATTCAATGGAAATGATTGTGCAAAACCCTTGGGGGATTCTATAAATAGTTCATCTAACCATTGACAAAGTCATAGTATGGGCTGCAGTAAGCTATTGGATCTGTCTTAAAAGAATACTGCACTACCCAATCATTTGTGTCAATTACTCACTCCTGACAGGCAGGAATGCTTGAAAAAGGCTTTTACTCTGTTCAAATGTAGCTGTAGCCTTTTTCTCAACGTTTTGGTCCACTACCAACTCTTATCATATCAAAACAATATAAAGTGATAAGGAGTACACTCTATAACAGCTTGCTTTATCTTTACAACAGTAATAATGTTAAATTGTATGTTTTTCATATTAAGTAAACTAATAGAGTGAAAATGACCTACATTTAAACACCAGACCACCATCTGTCTTTGCTTCACGGTAGGCAACGGGCCATCCCTGACTGACCCACCCACATATACTCTTCTTGTTAGAACTCCAGCACCATCAGTTTTATCATATTATATGTCATAATATAGTCCAGCTGTCCAGCTCTAAAGTGAGGAATAGCATGTAAGTACCTGGAGGAATCCTACAGCCATTATAGCCAATATTATAAACAGGACCACCATGTGCATTACTGAAAGAACCATGCCACTTGACACAGCATGACATCACCGAAGCTATAAGCCTCACGTCGTGACGCAAGACAGCGTCAGCAGCAAACTGGGCAAGACCCACTCACTCTTGTCAGCTTGGCCATTTCTATTGAGACTGACCGTGTTTTGTCAGCATCCAGCATGTGGAATGCCATGTGACATGTGAGAAAACATGGTGGTCACGTTTTAATGGGTGGGGCATTGGGAAGACCTCAGAACAAAGAATCTGTCTGTGTGTTTGTGTGTGTGGGTGGTGGAGTGGGGTTATTGTTTATGATTCCATTTGGGAGTGGTATGGAACAGGTTCTTCCACAAGATGTTTACTTAACACTTGGACTGGATTTCAAGGGGCTATCAGGACAAGACCAACTGGAATAATAGAAAGGTGGTGATGAGCAAAACTGGGTCCAGATGAAAACCAAACAATGCTGTGACAGACAGAATGGTGGCCGTGCAGGTTCAAACCAGGGATAATATGATCTTACACATACATTATGTGCTTAATACTAGGCTATATATGGAAATACCCAGCTAAAAACGTGGTTTTAAAATACTTACGAACTCATGTAATGATGCTAGGACACACGCGTGCACACACACACACACACACACACACATACAGGGCTTAAACTGTTCACAGCCAAATATAGTTATTGTACTGTGCATAAAGCCACCCAGTTGGCAAAGGATAACATTTTAGTGTAATACTAATAAATATTGCATTTTGAGTCATAACATTAAATGATATGAAGTGTGGCTTATCCTGTAGGTTTAGCCAAATAACAGACAACAGCAGACTCCTGTGTGCAATGAATACAACTCAAGTCCTCCTTGATGGGTCAGCCTATATGTTCAGTATCAGCACATGTTAACAATGCATTGCCAGTACCAAAGGACTATATAGGGCACTACAGGTTGAACAGGCTCCTGTGATCAAGATCCTGCCCAATTTGTTGTCAAAATATCACATTAGCATCAGCATGTCCCTAGTGCCAAAATACTACAATGTCATCATGGAGGAATTTTATTTATAATGCTACTGTACAGTCAATGACCAAGAGGTATCATTTACGAGAGTTTTCGGCTCACGTTTGTGTCAATAGAGGAATACACCCACAACACAGCTGCAATGAATGAGTGTGATTCTGTAGTAGCCCATTGCGTTTCTATACAGATATGAATCTGAATGTGCAAAATGGTATGGGGAGAAGAATAAAAATATTGAGTGTTCAATCAAGTATGTTAAAGAGGAACTGCACCCTAAAATGTGTCTTTTGAGCTGTAACCTAAGTAACGAGATTAATCTGTGATGAGACACAAAATTCACATAATTTCTGTTTTTATACAAATCTGCATTTAATGGATCTACATGTCATATCTGTTAAAAATCCCCCCAGGACATGGCTGGTTTTCAACAGTACACTCTGTCCACTCATACGTCATCAAATTAAAATTTTAACGTTAATGGGGGTGCCCCTTTCAGTTCCTCCCCTCCCCTCACCCATCTCCTTGACGCATTTTTAAAAGTTGTAGTGGGTGGAGTCAGGCTCAGGGCTGGAGTGCAGTCACACTTTAATTCCTTGTGATTGGAGATTGGAGAGCTACCAATGTGCTATCTGTCAAACAAATAATTACCTCTGAAGTATATGGAAACGTGAAAATAATGGGCCAGATTTAAACAGAGGAAAAAATGTAAAAAGCTAATTGGCAGTAAAAATGTATTTTCTGCCCTGATGCATGAGTCATATTTTAATTATGAGAATATATTTTACATTTATAATAAAAAAATAATAATCTATATATAAAGCTGCTGTAGGCTGTGAGAGATTCCGCAAAGCTGAAGGAAATACAGTATATTGGTAAATCAACAACCCAAAAACCCACCCATCTTTTCCTCCGCTCCCTCCCTCTGCAACCCATTGGTCTGCTGTTGCATAGCCCATTGACACTATAGGTGTTTACGCATTCATGTGATTATCAGAGGTAAAACTGTAGACTAATCAAGGAAAAGAGAGCATGATTGGTCAGAATATCTAAAATGGACAAAGAGAGGAAGGAGTTATCAACCAGAGCAGATATTTTGATAGAGCAGTTTACCCCCTGATGTCTGACTCCGACAGATGTAGATTACATTTCTAACAAATCACACTCAATTTATAGCTTAAAAAAACTTATCTTCAGCACCTTTAAAGGTCCCTTTAAAACACTGCAATCTTTCCACTGCTGTTTATCAGCGTGGAGATGGCTAGCTAAGAGCAATTTGCTGTAGACAAGACAAGTGAGACAAGATACCAGGTTTAATCTCAGTCATTTCATTTCATTACTCCGCCAAGTCACTGTTGTTTTATTGACCAAAATTTCTATTTTAATTTTTCTAATTTGTTTTAGAGAGGTTAACCGGTAGTGGTCTAATGGCACACAAGCCATGCAGATTCCTGCTGATAAGGAGGTTTGATATACTGCAAGCAGGTGGGATACCATGCTGTTTGAGCACGTCAATAGCAGACAAACATGTTCTGTTCAGTTCAAATACTCAGAAAATAACTGTAGTTGGGCAGTATTTGGAGCAGAATCTGCATTTTTCACCTTGAACAACAAAATATACCAAAATGTCTTCATATTATAATAACGTAGCTTTGATTCACTAACATAAATGTGAACGATTAAACTGAAATGGTTGTTTAATCAAAATAGACTTCATTAATTTATATTTGAATGGCCAAAAAGACCAGCCCATATATCTTGGCTAGTTCGTTTCTAGCCTATGATCACCTTTAGTCTCATCGACTGAATCATTCCTGTAGGCTACAGGCTTTATGACCGCTATGCTTGACTGGTACCATTCCTGAAAGGCATGTTACACAGCACACACATGCTTTCAGAGGCGACACAGGAGTCAGTCAAGGGCAAATACGGGTTATGTATTGTTTCAACATAATCAAACTGGTGTTGGGGTTGTTGGAACCGGAATTAAAGGCAAGGTGAGTCATTTTTGCTCACTTTGAGCTCAAATCAAAACAGTATTGCTCCACGGTCCTCTGTGGTGACACATAGAAGTGTACTGTGAAGCAAAGCGTAGTACTACGTCTTAGTTTATGTTCCTAATTACGGAGCCAGGGCTGTGTAGAAGTAGCAGATAATAATTTCAACATGCACAGAGAACGCTAAGATAGTGAAATGTGAGGAGATATTTGGTGAATTTGACAAAATGTTTATTAGCTTACATTTAGCTTGCAATAGCTGACTATACCTTTAACTCCAGCAACACTGTCATAAAATGCATCATAAACAACCACAAAATGAGTCATGTTTTTGAAAGGAGTGCTCAAGCTTTGCATCCAAGTTTGTTTCTATTTCCAGGCTTTGGCTAAAGAAAGATCACATCTCAGGTCCTACAGTGTTCCATGTTCTGCCCCTCCATCTCCACGTTCAATCGGCACCCTTGTAAACACCAAATGCATGCAGCTTTTGAGAGCTCTGCCCTTTGACCTTTGCAGCTTGTCATGTATCTGAGGTCAGATGCAGTTTCTTAGGATCTAGCCCAGTCACCAGAGCTTGGTACACAACCGCCACCCTCTCCGACCCCCACCACATTGCTCCACTTAGCCTCTCTTACTTGCCTGCATGACAGGCTGGACACACTCTTAGTTAAAAGGTCAAATCCCCCCCGTTACACTGCAGAGTCTTGGACAACGTACAGCCACCCCTCCCCTTGAGACACGTTGCATTGTGCATCTATCTTAAGGCTCACGACTCAGACGGCCTACTAAATTGAGTGTGCCGTTATGTAATTAAACCTTGCATATTAGAATAGGCTATTCTTTTTCATTGTAATGCTGATGAAGGCATATCAATTTGCAGGGGATCTTTCCTTAAACACTTGAGGTTTTAAATGTTGTGTGAACACGCACTGGGAAGAACTAATGTGGGAGAGGGGGTGGATTTTGCAAGACGTTGGCGAAAATGAGCACAAGATACATCAACAATTACTTCATACAATAACAACATTATGAAATTGGTTTTAGTCAATGTGGAACATTCTTAGAACCAGCTCTAAGGGCAGACCAAGGGACAAAATAGGGGTCAGTCACATGCAATGCTGGACATTGTCACCCTGACAGACAATATCATATTATACAGTGTTTTAGAAACACAGGGGTTCCTCGTCTTCTTCTAGCATGTCAGCGATCGGACCATGACCTTTTCAACAGAGAGACATCTTCCGTACCAGGTGTAAGCTATCCTACACCATATAGTCAAAAGCAGCGTGGTCAGTTTGTACAGAACCAACAGTATAACATGCCATGTATTTGCCTATGCTAAGGCAAACAATAACAAGTATAGGCATACTGTAGATGCATTGTGTTCATTGTTCTTCTGCAGAATTGTGTCTATGTGCAATGCAAACTACTAGGACATGCAATGGATACCGCTGACCTGATACAGAAGGATCTCTAACCATGCCACCATAAGATGCCACTGTATAGCATACAAAAAACATTACTGACCCCATAATACTGCTCTCACACCCATCGAAACAGCAGGTGTCCTTATACTGAGGTAGGTGCTGTGCAGAACTGACAGGATGGAGTAGAATGTTATGTACATGGTTGAGAAGGAGAGGAAAGTCCTCTTAGCCAAACACACAATGTCAAAAGATATAACATAAAAGCCTTCGCTACAGAAGACCATTCTTAATATATTATTAATAGCCAGAAAATGCTGGAATGCTGGTTGTACGGTACCTTTGCTAATAACAACTACAAATGGCAAATAAGGATTTTATTTTATTATGAATGGCAAATACACCAGTGCATACCCAGTAAACCCAGTCAATCAATAAATGGTATAGAAGCTAGGCTAGCCCAGAAGCGTTTGTCTTTGGTACCTATTCCACCTATTAAGATACCTCTAAGAAACCAAAGCACATGCAAAGCATGTGGGCAGCACTTAATCTCCATGGCAATGATACACTTAAGAGACCAGACTATATACCATTGATCCAAAATGCAAAGGCTTGGCAAAAATAGGCTGAATTATTATTGTACAGAAACCCTATGAGAACATTTGAGATTGTTTCTTGAACATATATGTAGAGAAAACTCAGCAAAACTGTTCACCAATAACCCAGTAAGCTTGTCCCCCACGTACAATAGCTGAGCTTATGCCAATACATTTGGTGCCTACTGTAATAAGTGAAAAATATCCTACACTGGAACTTACGTGGTGGATAAATGAAATAAAATATAAAGAATAGTGGCCAAGACTGAACTGCTGCCCAGCCACACAAACATGTCTTGCAGGTTTACACGCTACTTTGTGTCTTTTATTTTTGTCTTACCCTTCGTCTTCACTTGGTGACCATTCATAATAAAACCCAAATGATATTTGTGGAGATGTGTAAATCATTGAGGTGCCACGTTTGTTACAATCTAAGTTATGACCACTAATTAATTCATGTTTATTAGATCTGTATGGTTGCATTAAGTTCTATAAATCTATTTTATTTTGAGTGTGTGTGAGGCCCATAAAGCATGCTGGTGCTCTAAGTGCGACATCCAAAGTCATAAAGTCACACAAAACGGTGACATGATCCGAACCATGAGTTTTGTGATTCGTTGCATCACTACTATTTATAGTGTACAATTTCCCATGAATGCTGCCTCATATCTCGTTGTGTGAAATAAAAAATGATGTTTAAGGGGAAACATGAGAATGCAAAATGTGTTTAATGAGAAGCGTAATGTGCGTTAACCCAACGCAGAACAAACCGTACAGATGAGTTGTGTGATGTTGGTAATCTGTTAGGCTTTAGATTTATTTGTTTTACCACAATGAAATTAAATAAGTTTTGGTCCTCCAGAGGATGAATAATAGGCTATTGAATGCACATGGACTCACATGGTTAAATGTCTTGAAGCTTAAATGCGCAGGATAGTGCATAATGGAATAAATCATCTTGCAGTCAACATATTAAAAATGACATCAAAGCAAGACTGTAAAATAAACAATATATATATGCATTTTCAATTAATTGTGCACTTCTTAATACAAATTATTCAGGCATTCCTCGTCCCCTGAATATGTAAGAGCTACGGCCTAGATCCAGTCACCTATTTGCAAACATGGTCCTACACATGTGTTCTACACCTGTACAGTATGTGAAGGAAGGTCGTCAACAAAGTCAGAATGAAACACTGGGGCAACACTGTGTGAGACTTCCCATCTGTGTGAAGTGTGCACCTTTGTGTTTGCGGAACATTCTACAACAGACCTCACACAACTCTCTAAGTTTGCATATGGGCACAGAGGCAGCACGGCACCAAAATTACCTCCAAATAAACTAATAGACACAAAGTATAAAAAGTAGTAACACGGACCCTGCTACCTACTGAGCTCTGTATCTAAGTAGGCATCTGTATCTACGAAGCGTGTCTCCGCTAAAGGCCACCAACCCAAAGATGGCTTTCAAACAAGGGAGGGATGTGTGGGGTGTGTTTGTGTGTGTGTGTGTGTGCATGCGTGTGTGAGAAGAGACTCCTCTGCTTGGTTGATTTCACCATCGCTACCATGACAGCTGGCAAAGAGCCAATCGCAAACCAGTGAAACTCGGGTGGGTGGGGGGGGGGGAGGGGTTATTGCAGACTACAAAAGCAAAGAAAGGAAAAGACTCTTGTTTTGCAGCACTTGAAGACACTGCGAAACAGCTAGGCATCAGGTTGCGGGATGTACTATGGTGGTTTGGACCAAAGACATTAGGCAATTGATACTACATTTACAAAAGTGGGTGAAAAAGACCAGTGCATTATGATATTAGGCTTTTTTGTATTTGAACAATAACAAATTAATGCTTCAAATACTTTGTTTTCTCCTTGATATTATCAAGGGGACTAAAAACAACATACTGTAAATTAACCAGTTAAATTTGCCACTCTAAGATAAAGCATTATAGCTTGTGTTCAGGTTCCTTAAAGAGGAAAGTGAATAGTACGGTTCAGTGGACCTCTTGTCATCAAGGTAACAAATCAATACCCCAATCATCTATTCAACCTTCGCCGTCGTCTCATGACCAATTTATGGCACTTTCCGGTAAAGATTCCCCTTTTGGACTAATGAAGTGAATACAATACAGTATTCCGCTCAGTATGTTGGTGCTGAACTAGCCTAGCTAGAGTCAGTACCTTCTGGTCATTAGCCCAGAGGCAAACTCTGGGTTTCTTGTGAAAACACAAAGTGGTCTGTCTCGTCTTTCCCATGAAGAAGTACCCAACACATATGTCTGAAGAAGCGCCCAGGTGACATTTACGCCTATCCACCTCTGCAAATGAGTGTGTGTTTGAGACGTGTCGCTTCTCATAAGTTATTCACAGCCCGGCCCACGGCTATGTCCTGGTTCATATATCACACATGCACCTTAGTGTGTTTTGCCAGGGAGAGCTTATTTAGAGCTCCCTCAAGTTATGTGTTGCCATCTTTCATTACTGTGCTTAGTGCTGCCAAGAGAGACAAATATGATTCTAATATGATTCCTCACCATATCCCCTACCCCACTACGTTAATCAAATAAATGTAGTTGTGATAAATAGTGGTATAACATTAGTATAAAGGACCCATAAGATGTCTTGATGTGTGTGTGTGTGTGTGTGTGTGTGTGTGTGTGTGTGTGTGTGTGTGTGTGTGTGTGTGCGTGCTCGTGCATGTGTAATCCAGCTACTGCAGCGTAGGTCATTGGCCATAACATCCACATAGAAAGGACTGGTGAGTTAGTAAAACCAGTTTGCTCTTGTTGTTTGATAAAGGGTGCTAGTCAATAAGAGGAAATGATTAATCCCAACCGTGTGTCCTATTTCTCAAGAAGTGTCATGTCTAGTGTCATGTCTCTAAACCACATCTTATCTACTAACAAAACGTATGTGATTCACAAATCTTCCAGCAACTGCCTATAGTGCAGTTTACCTGACACTGCATGCCTCCTGGGGGACATAGGCTACCTTGATGGAGGTAGGCCTACAGTCTACAAAACAGTGTTAGTGTAGTGGTAGTGTTGGTGCTAGTTCATGGGGTGCTCTACATTTTATTGACAATTCACTTTTTTTTATGATATTTTCTGGCCTTCCTATTGGACAAGCAAAGTAATGTGCACATCAGTGAGAGTCAGTAGACTGAGCTGATGGGTGAATGTCTCGGCTACCAGTTCAAATAGTGCCATATAATATACTGTAATCTGTAATGTATCGAGCAGAATCAAGAACTTGAAATAAAAAAGGACATATATAAACATACAGACGAGGAGAAATACATATTAAACCTGCTCAAGAGACAACAGCGGCGGAACACAGGGAAAGCAAAGTGAACCCAATGATCCGGCTGTTACCACGATGACGAGAGAGAGAGAGAGAGAGAGAGAGAGAGAGAGAGAGAGAGAGAGATCGTCAGCGGAGCCGTTTGACAGGTGGGTCAGAGCACGGCACTGCTGTAGCCTGGTGGTCCATGAGCCAGGCAACAGCAGTCACATGACTTGAGGATTAGCATTTGGGCCAACTGACGGGAAGGGATGGGGGAGGGGGTGGTGGTTGTGTGTGCAAAGCCGCATGCTTCAGATCGCTTCCCTTTGACAGTGTGTGCAGTGCACACATATCCCTTTTCCTTTCACTTTGAACACACGCACGCCCACGCACGCATGCCCACACACGCACACACTCCACCCTCAGGTCTTATATTCCACCTTCGTGCGTTTCTGCTGTTGAGTCTGTGTGTATAATAAATATATAAATAAAGTTCTTCAAAGAGCCGTTTTAATGACGTGCGCAGGAAGTGTCTCAGCTCCTCATCTGACAGTTGATCACTATTGTAAGTGGCACTATTGTAGCCACTGATTTCACTTAATGCCCGCACTCCTCTTCACAAATGCATTAGACTAACCATTAGCGCACGATTTGCCGACAAATGATGCAGCTTATTCAGATGGGAAAAGGAAGACAGCAGAAAAGGAAAACATTTCAATATCTATTGCGCTAACTTCCAGGCACTCGTGACCACATTGCTTAGAATCGTAATTTACCCGTCCAAATAACTCAATTACTGAATTTAAAACGTTATTACCAGCTGATTTCATTCCTACTGAAAGCACTCTGCAAGCAGCATACCACATGCATGTTTATCGATTCATAAAGCTAATTTGTATTGTTGAGCAGTCTTCTAGAGCGTTCACACGAGTCATCGAGCAGGAAAAGTCATTGAGTGTGATGTGGGATGTGAAAGCTACAGTACAGACGGTCTTACGGGCACAAGTGTGGGTGAAGAGTGGGCTTGGGGCTTGCCAGTTTACAGACAACCTTTCTCTGTTTGATTCTTAACATAAGGGCAAATTACCGCCAGCCAGTTCATGTATGATCACACTGGGGACCTGCACAAGTCCTTACAGTACAATACCTGTTGTCACAAAACCATCAACAACATCCCCTAGGCACTGTGTAACCGTTACAGTGAATATTTCAAACTGTGCATGCAGGAAAACATTAAATATGCCTTATTGGAGAAGATATTGTATACAGTGCATTTGCTTGTATTTTATTTTTTTAGCTAATGCAATATAGTTATTTATAGTTCCAGTCTATCCATATAGTAAATACTAAATTAGCAAGGACTTGCAATGGTTTGTATCAGTACAGAACCAAACAAAACCTAATGGTCATGACGTGTAAGCATTAGCCAATCAGTGACAGGCTAGATCTATTACAGTCTTCACTAGAAAATACCTAAAGATTATAGTGAGAGAGTGTATCCTGCACACACAGTCACATTTATGGACATTGTGGGTACTGGGCAGGTTGTCCGCATATTTAGGATTAATACAACATCAAGTAGACATGTAATTTCTACATGTGACAACATCACTGTCATTAGAGTGCACAATAATGTCAGAAACAGTGAAGGCATGTCCGACGTCAATAGCTCATCAAAGCCATATGGAGGGACTTTTCAGCGTGTCACAAGATAAAAGATGATGTATCAGAGAGGTGGGGCGCCATCATTGCACTGGAAGGTTGATGAGTTTGCTCGTAAAAGCCACTGAGGTAAGCCTGCCTACATCATGCAAAACACACACATGCACGCAGGCACGCACGCACACACACCACATTCCTAGCATTGACGCAGACATCAAAGCGTGTGTGACATTTCAAGCCTGTTTGTAAACAAGCACAACCCCCACGTCTTGATTTGGCAGTTATTCATATCACCTTAAGAGATATTTATCTAGATTTCACTATACACACCAGGCATTTCATAACTTGTATTGCACATGTTGTTTCCTCCAACAAACATCTGTAATAACACATTTTTAACACAACTTCTGTTGCAATGCCACTGAGAACATATGCCTGCCTAGACATAGGTTTCAATGGACAAACAAAAATAATCATAAACGTATGCTAGCTGTACCCACCATTGTAGGCCTATTAACCTACATGTGAGTGTTGTACTCTATATGTATATTTAATAGCCTAGTTATTAATCTATAATATGAACTAGGCTATACTTGTTTATTGTATTAGATTTAGTAAGCTATGAAATGTGCTAACGTTATAGCCCACATTTCACATTCATGTGTGCCCAATGATTCTTTTATTATTAACTTTTTTAAACAAATAGATCTGCCAACACTGATGTTTCACGAACCATAACGACAATTCCTTTTGAATTGCAGACTTCTTTTTAACTGTCATGGCAAAGATAATAGTTTTTCTTGCTCACAGTGTGCATCTGATATATGGATTGAACGTGTCTACGCCAAATGGTTATTTTTTCTTTATGGTCTTAATATGTGAAACTTTGTGCCTCATAAGCTATATTATAATCGCAACATCACATTCTCTTGAGAGCCAATTGTCGGTGTGGTGTGCTGGTGCGGTTTGCAGGCTGTTGATTAAGTAGCATAGGCTAATTGAAAAACACTTGTAATTGAAAAACTTACAGAAATGAACATATTCAAATGCTGCATATAAAACAAATAAAACGTGCATGTTCGCAGGCACTTCAGTTCTGCTTAATTCCCAATTGAAACGACAGGACCGCTACTGCACAACCTACTGCAGTTTGTTTACAAAGCGCTGTCAGAACATTGTTTCGCAATACAAAAGACCAGCCAAGAGCAGACCTTGTGCAAAACCCGCACTAATGCGTGTTTCTCTATCAGACTTACCTCTATGGGACTTGAAAATGTATTGTCCGTTCTCATAAAATTCGGGGAAAGCCAAAGCAATGTGTGATCTCCTCGGTCCGCTAGTTTCCAACAGTTCGCTACGCAGTTCAACCCCACTTTGGCTGTCGCTCTCTCTGGGTCTATCTACCCCTGACACACCGCCCACTTCCGGTGCTGTGCCGAAACTGCCCCCCTATCATCAATTCTTTCTTTGCCTGCAATTACAAGCTCGATCAGCATTGCTATAATATCAGATTTTTTGTATTACAATATTATTATAGCATTCGTTCATTGGTAGCCAGATAGCCTACAACGTGCTTTTCTCAACATATCTAACTTATTTGTCTGAACGTTATCAAATGGAGTTAATCAAGTCATCAGGAAAGTTTTCTTATAGGCTACACATTGTACCATAATTATGTGATATTGTCAATATAACAAGTTTTAGAGGATGCAGGTGTACATCCTATGCAAAGCTGTGCCCAAAACAAGCTAATTTGAGCGGGCATAGTTTTGGCAGCACACCCGTCTACGGCCTATGTGGTGTGCAAGGAGGTTCCTAAAAGTACTTGTTTAGGATACAGACTAGTGCTTTAGTGACGGAAGCATGAATAAAGTAAATATTTACATAATGCAAAGGAACGTATTGTTTGTTTAACAGTAGTCTATATAGGCAGCACTTGATGAATACAGGCTATGGCCCCTATGCCTATCTAGGCCATCTTCCAGGCAATAGATGCATATTGAACGAATGGCTGTATTATTAACATAATGTAATCTACACTTTCCGGGCAATTTGCAGGCCTATTTGCCCACATGTTGATCTTCTGTCAAATTGTACGCTAGTACGTCTCTGTCGATTAGGTCCTTCACTTTCACCCAGAGTGCACAGCGACACCTGGCGTCTGTCAACCGCCAGGCTGTGTGTAATTCTTTCTCCAAAAAAGGTGGCGACGATAGCACAGAGTAGGCCTACTGAATAGTACTGTATATTCACGATGTAGCCGTGTGTGTGTGTGTGTGTGTGTGAGAGAGAGAGAGAGAGAGAGAGAGAGAGAGAGAGAGAGAGAGAGAGAGAGAGAGAGAGAGAGAGAGAGACACAATAGGCGAAATGAATTAGGGCTCCGCAGGCAGCCAGTTTAAAGACACCTAGCTCGATGACCCACCAATAATTAGATAGGGCGACCTTACACTTGCATTAATATTGAACATTTTAAATGAACATATGCTGTACGATTTAAAGCATTTGCCTTTCAAATTCAAACTGAGGAGAAATACCACATTTGTTCAAATGGTCAATGAAGAAACATTAAAACACAATTTGTTTCAAAATACAGAAACTTTTATATTGCCCTAGTGTTAACATTGCATTTCCACTATAAGTCTAGCTAAGTTACATCTTATCCCTTCCTGCTTTCTTGTAAAACATAATCTAATTTTACATTAGTAGCCTACGGGTCATTCCATCTTATTATTTCTCACTTGCACAGATGAACCATAGGCTATATTACTTAGCATACACAGAACATTCCTTCATTGCGATGCAATCATTTGAAGCCAAATCAATTCTCCAAACCAATTTGTTGGGTGGCAGTTGTTTTCTGAAACAGCTGAGTCAGCAGCTGCTGACAGTAAGATGTACATCTCCACACCCCTCTCATCACCTCAAACCAAACTGTGCATTCATTTCCACAGAAATAGACACGATACAGGACAGAATTTTAACAGGTGTAAAATGGGGAAAACACGTTCAATTTTGAAGGAAGATTGGAATATTGTCAAATGACCCACTGCAAAGTGTAGTAACAAAACAATATACATATGTATTTCTTAAGTTAAACATATGTGTAATGACTATGTAAATACAAATAACATAAATAATTATTTTAACATTAGAATTGTTATAGACAAGAGCAGTGCCACACATGTACATGAGGCTTCATGAAGGTTTTGCCTTTATAAGATTTAACCAGTAATTAATACTACTGTACAACTAGTGCCATCTCAGTTTTTATTATGTGAAATAATCAATGGTAGATCATAATTTATACAAGGTAATCTTTGACATGACACGCAACAAAGCCACAAAATTTCACATTCCATGAAATGAGGAACTAACTTGTGGCTGGAACAGTGAGTGGTAAACTCAACAATAGAGTAAACACATACATTACTGTATTTTAAAGAGCTTTTTTGGGGTGTACAGTTCCAAACATTTATGGTATTTCATTTTAAAAATTGAAATAAATCAATACCTGCAAATTGTATTATATAACATATCAGATACATTCACAGAAGAATATTTATTTGCAAATTACATAGCAAGTGCAAGAAAGACCGTATATAAATGTGGGAAAAAAAGAGAAAAAAATACTTTACTGCTCTAGACAAGAGATTTCGCTAACTAGCAACAGTAATAGGCTATTATTCATGTGTGAAATAAATGTACAGTAATTCCCTATTACTGTAGATTGAGCCGTTTTTATCTTCCATCATTCCATAGTTAATAATGAATGAACACAATTGTTTGTCGAGTAATCTAACCGTTATCAATAAATACAGTTATTCTGGATTTTGGCTGGGGTAAATAGGATGACATGATACAATGAAACCATTCATGATTAAATGGATCAACAGTGGGTTAAAAAATGTAATATTATTCACCCCTCACACATTAATTGTTCAGCTTATATAACAGGACATTTTTTACATTTTCTTGTACAAACAAAATAATACATGAGCACACAGACTAAGTAAGGGGCAAAACAATTACAGATAATTACATTTTATTCTTTACTTAATTCTTAAAAAAAAAAAAGACTGGAAAGATTTGAACTGTAAAATGTTTAAAACCAGTGATTAACCAGGAACCAGGAACAGTGATTAAAAGTTTAAGTAAAACTGTTGACCTTAACCTGACCTTAAGCCTGTTTTTATGGCGATACTTGGATAAAAATATAAATACAAAAAAAAAATTATCACACATCTCTTTGCATTGGCGATGCTACATCAGAGCTCAGCTCCATGTCCAACGTCAGAGAATCTGTAAAAAAAACCACCTTGCATTAATAGACAGATTCCATAGCACATGTTAAGGAGATCAGTCCTATTGAGGATACTAGGTTCCCTTTCCCTAACAGTTGATGTTCATACGTTGTATGTGTCGCCGCCTTCCTAATTTGCTGAGCATACGCGTGTGTATGCCTGTCGGGTATTTCACTAGAAGATGTTAAAGAGATATGCGTACATCTGTTGGCCAGAGGATTCAGAGTGGAGCCTACTCTTCCATGCAATCGCGCCTGCAGTAGCAACACTGTGCCGGTGGCAGCTGCCAATGAGTATGGCATCAGTCCCGATTTGAATGTGTGGCGCAGTGCCATTGTGGGCCAGATGTCATGCAATTTCCCTGACTGGCTTCTGAACACTTCTTGCTGGCAGCCAAGTGGCTAACAGGTTGTGACTATATCCTGCTAGGGTGATTGACTCCCATTCGGAAGATCATGGCCTATGCATAAAACCTTCGTGCTCTTTAATGTTTGTAAAGTCGCTTTGGATAATTTACTAATTTACCTAATTGAAATTCTGTGCAAATGCACTTAAGCAAACAATTTGGCCTGGCAAGTTTTGTAAAATTACTATATTTACTCAGAGTTCATTGAGAAAAATATTGAGCAAAAAACCGACCAAAAAACGAATTGAATAATAGCGAAGTGCTCTAGAAGTGCTTGATATGAAGCCCAATAGCAATAATCACTGTAAAATCCTCAGAAAACTGTTCATATTGTGCAATTCACTGATGCATGTCTTGTTTTCAAGATCTTAAATGGACTGACTTCTCCCTCACTTAGTCACTTTGTTCAGCAGAAAACTCAAAACCCATGGCAGCAGATCAACAAGGTCCGCCATGAGAGGTGACTGTATAGTTCCCTTAAGGAAAAGCACTTTTAGCCAATATGCTTTCTCTGTGAGAGCTTGCCATGTCTGGAACACAATGCCATCAAACATACACAACTGCACCCAATATAGCACCTTTAAAACAACTCTGAATACATGGCTGAAAGCAAATCAGTCTTGTGCACACAATCCATAGCTTTGTGGTGTTGTCGTGGTTTTAAAAAAAGTTTTTTTTAAATGTGCTACTAAGTCAGTATGTTGCCTGTTTCTACTCACTCTGTATATGCTTGTACTGTTTCTTATACTGCCACCAATTGTATTGTTACTAGAACTGTTTTTAATAACCTGTCCAGGGACTGCGGTTGAAAACTAGCCGGCTGGCTAAAACCTTTAACAGAAATGTTGATGAATGTCAATTGTCCCTGTAAAAAATAAAGCTCAATTAATCAAATAACGTGGGCATCTCAAAGCACCAATTTCTCCCCAGCAAACAAATAGCTAACACTCCAACTCACCCAGGGGCCCTGGATTAGGCTCAGCCTCATTATGCATGAGAGAGTCCAGGGTGCGAGGAGACATGGGGAACAGGTCGCTGGTGTTACCGGAGTTGGTGCTGCGGTCACAGACAAACAACACACAGCACATTACGAAATTGAACAGATACAAGCACATTTTTGATTGGAGCAGCTATGTTCACTCATGCCTGCACACACACTTTCAGATCCCAGTACTATGATAAAGACGTCTGCTGAGCATTTTACCACAAGTGAGAGCAGAGGGAAGCAGACGCAGTCAGCTAAACGTGCATCATTTTGACAAACTGAAATAACTACCATTTTGTCTATCAACTACACTGAAAAAGAAGATCTAGACTACAGGAATACTTTAGAACGTCAAGTAACCACTGAATATCAGCTGGAAATGAAAGCAGACCCAAAGATAATACATTGTATACTGAAAACAATTAGGAAGAAAAAGATTGAAAACTAGACATATAGACCTTTATGCAATCCATTCTAGTCTAGGCAGCACAAAGCTCTGACATGTAATGCAATTTTTGTTACATGTCTGCCCTTAATGACAGCGACAGTATACCATTACATGCTGGTAGTAAAATAAATAAATAGAAATAAATAAATAGAAATAAATAAAAGGGGTTTCCACCATTCAAAACACCCAGCAATTTCACTTGTTAGTCTTGACTGAAGTGTTGTGCTGCTTGGTGAAATCAACTGGTGTCATGATTGGTTGGAAATTTAGCAAACCCTTGGAAGTTTATGTCACATGGTTGGGGACCGATGGGTGACAGCAGAGGTTGAGACTGCAGGCTAGCTGTATATGGCAGTGTGACACTATTTTCCACCGGAAGAAAGACGGCATGGATTTTGCCATGCCTTTATATGGAACTTTAAATAAATTAACCCCTTTAATTTTCACACTTTGGACTGTTCAATCCATCCACACAGGTTTGGTTGATTAGTTATTACATGGACAATGACTGAGGAAACAAACAGGGTAACCTGAATGAGCCCAATGAAATGTCATCGCATTAATGCCAGGAGAGGTATTATTGGAAGATTATCAGTTGGAAACAAATAAACGGGAATTGTGTAATTGGGGAAACATCTTTCAAAATGCTTCCCACTCCACCACCCCTCTAAACAGACAAAGAACAAAGAGGAACATAAACACATATCCCTACATGCCCCCAGCGCCTACCCTGGGAATGCGTTCCCAAGCAGATCACTGTCCGGATAGTCCATGAACACGGAAGGGCACCTACGGAGACAGGTCAGGATCTTACTGAGCAAAACCTCGCAAGGCACCTCTAAGCCATCATACTTGGCTGTGCCTATACCCACCAGCATCACCCTATTGGCCCCGTAATCTCATGGTACAACACAATCCTCCATATTACGCTAAAAGCATCTAGTAAATATGTATGGGTCATTTCTGATGGGCCTAGCCTCGGGATTGCGTACCTAGCTAGTAATGCATTCCCAGAACGACCTCTCTCTGATCTAAACACTGACGTTGTAAGTTGTAAGTGCAAATACAATCTGAGATGTCGTCAGAACCATTCTATAAGTCACCTCTTGTAAAGAATTTAGATTATAATTAACAACCGCACATTATTCATTGCCATTTTATAAAAGGGTGACCTTTGACACAAATGTACGCGAAAAAATAATGCATTTCACGACTACCAAGAAATACCATTGAAGCTATCCTAAGGAGTGAAGGGACCTGACAACAGCTTGCATAAATTAAATTAAGCTTACTTATGGAAATAATAGGAATTTGTAGTCATTATTCAACAATTCACATAGTGCAAAATAATATGCTACTTACGGAGTTACACAGATGAACTTTGTCTTCAAGTATGGTTGAATTGCTGTTGGAAAATTAAATAAAAATGCAGATGTTACCTCATGTATTACATATATTGTAGGACTACAATTAATGTAATTATTATTGTTGTTAACTAAATGAGAGTGCAAACATAATAATAATGATTATAATATAATAATTAGAACTACAGTAAGGTGGTTCGGTAGTGATTTAATGAAAATTCAAGATAAAAATGTAATTCGAATTGCGCAATTTTTATTTAAAATTTTGAAACAGATTGTAATAGGAAATTTAATTTTGATTCTGCAATTATCATTCGTTTTGGTGTAAAGCATATGTGGACTTTGCCTACACAACTAAAAATGTAATTACTGTATGCCTACAGTATTAGCAGGCCTATTACTAGGCTATTATAATTTTAAGGGGTTTACCCAAGCCCGTACAAGATAGCGGTTCAGCCGAGTCGGCAGACAATCAGCTTTTTGCGTGCGGTATCTCTGTAGACTACAGCCTCCTTTTAACTTGAGCTGGGGGTAACGTTTTTGACAACATCAATTTATAAACCTGTGCTCATCTGAGTCTCCGTAACCAGAGCAACGATGATGTTCAGTGCCAGAATTACTTCTCTGCTAGGTCTTGTGAAAGCATGTAGAAGATGTAGTGTATGCATACGAGTAGGTTGTGCACGAAAATACAGGACAGATTGGGTTTCGTATTGACTCAGTAAGGGACGGTGCATTTTATGGTTCAATAAAAAAGGACAATCCCGTATTATATCGGACGTGAGGCAACCCTACTGCCAGGTGACCACTTACTGTTCATGGAGTCCCCTCCCATCTCTGCCTCCGGGGTGGCCTCCGGTCGGCAATACTTGCCGAAGGCATCTTCTTTGGGGATGTCAGGGAACAGGTAGACGAGCGGCGAGACCAGGATGTTGGTGGCGTCCATAATCTTGTAGCCCATGATGATCTCGGCGAAGGACATGCTGTTGAGCTGCTGCTTGGTGTACGGCTCCACCGACTGGATCTGCGTCTTCCCTGCAAACACAGAAGCGAGCACGTCGCTGTGACGAGCCATCGGCCGGACCCTGCATTCACACCAGCGACGAAGCGGCCGGCTGCTATTCATTTTCAACGGCAAATCACAGCAACGAGAGACAAGCAGCTTCTGCAAGTTAACCAAGCGAGGCCAAGATTCCACCGGGTGCTCTGCGAGGCAGTTATGTTGGCGAGATCAACAAAACTAGTTTTCAACAAAGTTTTACATACCTCATCAGTTAAAAAACATATTAGCCATACATTTATCCCATTAAAATAGCTAGGGGGGCGTTACAGGCAGAGTGAGGTACTGCAAAGATGGCGACAGCGGCGTTCACACCCGTTATGAAGCAAAGCTATGGGTGACACCACTCATTCAAACACGCAGGCTATGGTGCAGAGAGAGCGGTGGGTCACTCACCGCTGATGTCCTTCTCCACCCAGGTGAAGGTGATGCCGCCCTCCTTGCTGCTCTCGCTGAAGCGCAGCAGGAAGGTTCCGGGGGGTTTGGGACTCAGGATAGCCCTCTCCCTCTCTTTGCTGATGAAGCCCATGATGTACCTGTAGACAGACGGACAGTCAGCTTTCATTTTATTCCAGCGCCCCCTACCGCCAGCTAACACTGAAATGTTGTGTGACTGGTGGAGGGGATGGGGAGGGGGGGTAGAGCACTGTGTGAATGCTGGAGAAAAAGGAGCAGAGGACAGCGTCAGCTAAATCGGCACTAAGACGTCAGAGGGGCAAAATGAATGTTAATTAATGCAATCATTATTATAAATGTGAACATGATCAATCATAGTTATTCATAACCATAATTTCGTTCCCCATTTAATTTAATTCAGACAGGGTGGTTATCCTGAGGTTGTTGATTATTTTTTATCCAACCAAGACGTATTGAAAGCTGAGAGAAAATAGAAGAAGGACAAAATTCAAGTGTCATGAAATTCTGAGACTGCCTATTTCAAAACAGCACGAGCTAAATATTTCTGTAATATTATCTCAAATACTTCTAAGAATCATAAAGTATTGTTCAATACGATAAACGCAGGTTATTCACCACTCCTTAAAATACTCTGCAGTTCTAGTGTTTAGTTACCGTAGCAATGTAAGGGGAGCTCAACATGCTGCACCTGGAGTGGGTGGTGAGCCAAGAGTCTAGGTTTCATTATAATACTATAACAACATGTGTGTTGTGTGCACATCCTCTCTTGTGGACCAACCACTGCAGTTTGTTGCACCATACTATTATTAGACATGTTATAAAACTATCTGTAAAAGAAACAGCTTTGCTGAATCAAAATCATATTTCCTCAGACACAAATATTTGTCCTCTCTGGGAACCATCACCTTATCGTAGTGGAGAGGTGTGTCCCTATGATCCTGAGAGCTGTGTTGTCTGGAGCCTTGTGCTCCTGGTAGAGTCTCCCAAGGCAAAGTGGTTTCAGGGGAGGGGCCAGACAAAGAATGGATCAGAAGACCCCTATGAAAGATCATTTAAGAGGAGAGGTTACCCTGCCCGGAGGAAGCCCGGGGCCCCCGTCTGGA
>JAODLL010023770.1:7353-25031 GCA_026546735.1 Forbesichthys agassizii
TGTGATCACTTCTCATTTCGTCATCCTAAATCCACATCAACACTGGACTGTGTGTGAGTGTGTTTTCACAGTCACTTTGAGCTCAGGAAGGCTGGTTTATGCGCACACACACACACACACACACACACACACACACACACACACACACACACACACGCTGAGAACCTCTGGCTTGGCCTTTCCCACCAGTACCCCATTCTACGTCAATATACTCACACAAACAAATCCTCAGCGTAGCTCAATGCAGCAGGCTCTCCCCCCTCACAATGGTCACAATCACAAAGTATTTCTCTCCACCACTCAACACACCCGTCTTGGTGCCGTCAAGGGTCAAGTTGAGCGTTCTTCCTTTTCTACATTTCTAAAGAAATGTGTATTTATTGTATCTCTCTCCTTTAACAATACAGCAACCTGCATTTGATCGTTAAGTGTAGGGTTTCATAATGTAAAGAACAACAAACCATAAAAAATAAAATATTTATTACCCACAACCAGCCACTGATACCAGAAATTGTTTAGATTCAAGTATAACCAATTTATATTTCCCCATTATTTGAATAATGCAATATAAAAGTGCATATAAAAACATATATAATTAGTCATATCGATATATTTTCTATTTAACAAATGTATTAACTGCCACTTTAACGTAATTATTCCCTATGTATCCTAACTGGCCTATAAAGAGGCGCAAGTACAGACAATACATCATCAAAATCTTAAACATTTACAGCCCAGCCAGGCCTGGGCCAATGACATGACAGTAGGATTCCATAGACACTTCAGGGGACAGACACCTGGGTTCCTTAGTCAAAGGCAATGCCTATGTTATAGTAACAGCAGCAAGTTATTTACAACTTATGCTAAGGGGTCATTTTGGTTCACTTTATTGTAAAGCCAGTCCCTCTGATCCTAGAGGCCCATTGGTTGATCGAGTGGGGAAGATGAGCAAACATAAGGCTCAAGGCACTAGAGGTACAGTACAGTTCTATGTCACCATGAAGTAATGCTCAGTCTTGGGTGTATTTCAAAATGCATGTTTACACAATTAGCCAGAGAACTGTTGCAAACCTAAAATTGCAGATACTGCACATATTATAATTGCGTACCTTTGTCCCAAATTCATCTGTACATGCCTGACTTTGTCTCACTGGACAGTGTCTTTCACTTTCCTGTGGTGGTCACACTTTGACAGGCTTGTAGGACGGTGAGCTTTGGTTGGCAGAAGAAAATCTCCAGAAAAGAAAGAATCTGATCAGGCTGGTGATGACACCAGTCATGTTTGGGATCTGGAGAACAAATGAACACACAAACAAAACTAAAACAAACGTATAATTACTACCCACAGTGAATTCTGTTGCTGAGATATTTGCACAGAACATGTGTGCACACTAAGGCCCCAATAACAGAGACGCGTCACAACAGGCACGGCCGCTTCAAAAGCATATTGATAAAGGTGCCAATCACACAGAGATTGGTTTCCCATGGGCCAAAGAGATTGGCTGCCTGGGCCAAGTGTGACATTGTTGAGAAGTGCAACTCCATGCCTTGTGCTGAGAAGTTGAGTATTGTAACCTTCATGCACGTCCAAAAAAACAACAATTTGGCGAACCAGAGAAGAGCGCATGCCAGGCACGCCGTACCATACAATTGTTTTGCTAGCAACACGTCTGTGTGATCGGGGCCTATGGCTGTGTCAACAATGAGACACTGAGAATACATGCCATCCACTTATTCTTTCACCAGTTCTTTTGAAGGCCATTTTAATTCACTTTACGATACAATGATGGATTCGATGGATTTTGCAGCTGAAGGATTACTAACAGAAGTGTTAGTTCTAATTTCATCTGGTTCTATTCAATGTAAATGTGACAATTTAGAAAACAATTGCTCCATTAAGAACATATATAACATAATTGAAGCGCCAGTAAAGCCAAACTACCAGCTTCTAAACGTCTCCTCCTCTGAATCTTATCTCTGATACTCACTATGATGAATAGGTCATCCAGTTGGTGGCCATACAGAGTCCAGGATGTGGAGGTGAGGAATGTGGCTACTGTCAGCGGGAAGGACAGGCACTCCAAATTCCCACTACGCATTATTTGTACCTGGAAACACAGAGAAAGAACATAAACAAACACAGTATATGCTGTAAGGCCTCTGTGTTATAGATACTAGAGTTACACACAAATTATTGCCTAGAAGGTCTATTGCAGAAAGATATGGTGATGTACTGGGACAGGATGTTACCAAGGGGATGAGATGCACGCACACGCACGCACGCACGCACGCACACACGACAACAGGAAGACACAGATTGGAGAAAGAAAGGCAGGAAAGAGTGGTAGGTATGAGAATTATGGGAGATGGACAGAAAAAGAGAGAGAGAGAGAGAACAAAACAGGATGAACAGAAGGTCTTTATCTCTGCATGAACATTACCATGGGTTAAAAGGGGCACATGTGTGTCTTTTTTAGGGAAAATGCTCCTTAGTCTAGTCAACAAATTGTACCAGCTGGTGGTCTTTGTGTTTCCTAAGAATCTGGTCCAAACTTGTTTTTAATAAAAAATAAGCTCTACCCCCATGCCCCCCAATAGGTTATAGTTGTTCAGACTATGTTGTTACATACTGTATGTACAGTCAATTACATGTAAAATACAGCAGAGCGTGTATTATTGTTATGGGCAAAAACTGCTGGAAGCATCATCTGTGTGTGTGTGTGTGTGTGTGTGTGTGTGTGTGTGTACCAGGTGACTGACAGGTGCAGTGTGGTCTGAGGCATTGTGTGTGTGTGTGTACCAGGTGACTGACAGGTGCAGTGTGGTCTGAGGCATTGTGTGTGTGTGTGTACCAGGTGACTGACAGGTGCAGTGTGGTCTGAGGCATTGTGTGTGTGTGTGTGTGTGTGTGTACCAGGTCAGTGAGCGGGGACAGGTACATGCTGATGGTCACCAGGGTGCAGATGAGACCCAGCAGTGGCAGCCGAGCTTCTCCTGGGGGAAGAACACTGAAGTAGAACCAGCCGCCAGCTAGCAGCGCCCCCCCCGCCAGGGTCTGGGTCAGTATGCGCCGCTGCAACCGACACACATTAAGGTGAGCGCAAGCTAGCATACCCCCCAATACACACCCACATAGTTTACATGTTGAGGTGTTGCGTGTGCATGTGCCATGTGTGTGTGTGGTCATGCCAACCTTCTCTTTGGTGTAGTAGCAGTATGCAACAATGTACAGGACTTGAAGCAAAGCTCCAATTGTGTTCACCAGGATTATGGTACCGTCTCTCTTCAGAATCCCATAGTACAACCAGCCCAGGTTACTGTGGGCAGAAGGCAAGCATGACAATGCTGCACACACCGGCTATGTTGTGAATGTCAATGTGTCTACATGCCCGCTCACTGACTTAAGTTGAGTTGCGAGGAAAGGAAGAAACTGGATGTTGTCGGCACTTTTGCAGGATATCATCTTCTTCAGGTCCGTCCTGAAATGTATATAGATGAGGAATTTCAGAGAACACACACACACACGTTTAATGCAACTATAGATGATTCTGACTTTTACTGAGATTAATCAATGAATCTACTATATACATTAAATCCCTTGAAGCATACATTTCACAAAATGCTGTTGGCGAGATAAAAATAAGCAAATAAATGCCACCACAGGATTTAAACACTTGCCATGCAGGATACGAAAACATGACTGTGACATGTCTTCATAAACCTAACGTAGGGTCCTGTCGAGAACATCCCGACATGACTGTACGTTAACAACCTGAAAAGTAATCACTGAACTAAACCCCTCAGCATTCAGGACATGTTAAAATAGATGCAATAAGAAAACATGATTGTGAAATACTGCAGTCTTATCAACGAATAAACATAACTTACAGTCCTGTCGAGAACATCCCGACTGTAAATACGATGCACATCCATGATAAAAGCTGCAAAAGCTCCATAGAACGTGAACATGTGTGGATGAAAGTTGGTTTTTAAAACGTGGTTCTTTGTTTAATTGTTAATGTCGAATTATAAATAAATTGCACCTGGATCTTACACTATCCGTCCGTTTCCGCATTTGTAATGTAGCTAGTTATTTACCTGCACGCTGATTGGCTACATATAAAAATGGGCGCGGCACTAATGGTTGAAGCGCAGCCACGTGGCTAGATTGACAGTGGGAGAGAACGAATGGTAAATAATTTACTGTAAGTAAACCGGACCAATATATGACCAGCTGACATGATTGTGGTATGATGTGTGGTTTTTGAATTAGTCCACTATTCATATATGTGTAATATGTTATTTGATCGATTGAGTGATGCGTGATTAAAGTAGGCTACATGTGCATATCCTTCTGTAGCCCTAATATAGTACTTGCTTTCATTGCCTCACTATACATTTATGAGAAATCCAGGAAGATTCTTACAGTCATCACACGATTACTGCCATGTGACACGTACTCCAACACTCCACAACCCTGAAGGTTGCACACTATTACACCTTACATAGCAGCACCCCTGACACAATGTGTGAGCTGTCAGAACTGGAAGTCTAAACCACTTTAACCCATAGAATGCCGTATAAGACAGATCTTCAATGTTTTTCAGCCAAGGCTACATACATACAATACATAGTGGAGGGAGCCCCTCTTTAATATCGTATACAAGTGTGTTATTGCTTATTTAACTGGGACAACATCTGTAGGACGGCCTATACTACCATGTATACAAATGTTTTGTATTAGTAGTGTATGCATACAATGCTATGCCATTGTATTTTTTGACATATTATTATTTTTGGAAGAAAAAAAAGTTTCAATAATAATCATGATACTTTGGTGGACCCGCTGGTGAAGATCTCTGCAATATAGGTGGTAGCAGTCCTCATCAGATATTCTGAGATGGCGAGATCATTCTTTGCCTGTATGTCCTCCTGACACCATTATGGCAAGCCTTTTTTAAATAGTTGTACACTCTGGTTTGGAATCATACAGTGTGTGGTCTGGTTTTACAAGGGACGGTGATTTCTGACAGTAGCTAGCTACTGAGTCAGGTGTGTGTGGAAACGGGAGAAGGGGCCTGGCTGGAAGAGTGTGTCCGGTGTGAAGTATAATATATATATAACCCTATATATACAAAAGGAGAGAGAAAGCAAGTGGGAGATGCGATGGGTGAAAAGGGCGAGAGAAGAAAGGGAGGCTGACACCTTCACCCTCTTCCCTTAGCCTGAACCCCCCTCCCAGTCCTTCTCTCCCTCATCGTGCGCTCTGACTGAAGACTCTGCCAGGGAGAACCGTCGTGTCACCCTGGATGAAACACTGAGGGGGGCACACATGGAGGGGTGAGGAGGCAGGGTAGACTTGAGAACTATAGTGTGATCTCACAGGGAGGATGAATTTGATTGGGAATGGTAAATAAACCTTTCCAAGTAGACGCTGAGCGCCATTTTCAACTTTATCAGAGTTAGCCTGGAGGTGATCACTATCATCATTATTCATCTATAAATATGAAACGCACGAGCTTAACATCACATTTTATTTTTTCACAAATTCGTTTTTTTTTTACATTTTAAACATTCATATAAAAATTTCTATGAACAAATATACAAACATGTACAAAAAGACGTAAGCTTTAAACAAAACAATTATCTTACATCATGAAACTACACATTTACACGGGGAGTTCCATCAGTCCTTCAATATGTATAGTAAGTTCTGCTTACATCACCATGACAACTGTACCATGCTATTGTTAAGACAGTGATAAGGATGCAATTACAAGACCAACACAATAAATCCAAATATTCTTGATTCTTTTTGTTATTTTTCCCCCTTTCAGGCATTTTACAGCTGAATGTTGGGTTGTATACACAAGTCAATATATGTAAACTGAACATGATTTCCACTAAGCTGTCTTGCAGATGTTTTGTGTGATGTGCATGCTTGCAGGTATATCAGTGATGCGTTTACACAGTGACATAAAAGGAAACATCGTAGTTTAGTGCTACAGAGTGCTACGCAATATGACAGAAACCACAAATGAATAGCAGTACATTCTTTTTTTCCAGTAGGCGACGCAGAATGAATACATTCTCTACATGTATGGGAGGAACCAAAACAATGGCAGTGTGAGATGAGCAATGCCACCAATACAGTAGACAACTGTACCCTTGTTGATAAAGTTATCAAAAAATAAGAAAGAAACTCTGAGGTCGTCTTCATTGGACTTATCCACTTTCCCGTGTCTTCGGCAGTCACACATACAAACACGTCAAGCACACAACCACACAGTTTTTGTGCACGCTCATAAAAAAAATTAAAAAAATCTCTGTATAAAAAAAGTGTTTATTGTTCCAATGACCAGCACTGGATTTGCAATGTTTCTCTTCTGGCTATAGGCCTTGGGCAGAAGAAGTGTCCATGGGTGCCCCCATCAGCCTCATTGGAGCAACGAGGATAATAAGATGGGTATTGTTGTGTAGATCAGATAAAAAGAGACTAGCTGTACTCCAGAATTGCCAACGCTCCTCTGAACATTAGGCTCCATCACAGCAGGGTCATCTGGAGACACAGAGGCACAGAGAAAGATCAACATTTCAACTCATTCTAGGAATTGGGAGGTCAGTGCGAGGTCAGTGGGGTAGTCGTGTTGTCCGGGTCCAATCCTTACCCGCTGGTAGCCGGTTGGAGGGGTTGTGCACACCTCCGGCTGCATCAAACCTCACTTTCCCTCCATCAGACACTTTCTCTGGCTCTTCCTCCTTGACTTTGTCTGCCTTGGCTTTACCGGCGCCCTTGTGCCCGACAACATCCACCTTCAGCCTCAGACACTCCTCGCCATGGTGATGCAGTGGCTTAGCTAGAGAGGAGAGAGAGCATTGCGTTTAGCACACAAACATAAACGGACATGGAATATACACATCAAGATGTCCAAACAACACATTTTACATACACTAAGCAGTGATCACTCACAAATATAATAATAGCTCTCCCCCTGGCGAAACTCCTTGCCCAGGGTGAAGGGGGTGAACCGCTGGAACTTCTCGGAGAACCGCTCTGGGGCGTGCAGGGCGAACGGCCGGGAGCACTCCCAGCGCAGCTGGTCGAAGGAGTGGGGCTTGCACACCTCGTAGTCCTCGCGCTCAACCATGTAGAGCACGTAGCGCTCGGCCTCTTGGGAAGGCACCTCGCCGCGGGTGTAATGCGGGCAGATGATGTCCAGGTAGTCGTTGATGCGCACCTCCACTCTGTAATCGTCATACAGGAAGCTATGGAGACAACGGGGGACAAGAAAGAGGTGTTGGTTAGCGACAATGATCTTTCAATGCCTGCAATGAACAGCATGCCAACAAAACGATTAGCTAAAATCGAACGCACACCCATGTTGTGTACGAGGCGTCATGGCACGCCTGTTGGGACAAGAGCTGATCCCCAGCGATGGCGTGCCGTGGGGCCGATCGCAAATGCACGCACGCTTAGCAGCAGGAAAACAGACATGCAAACGCGTCAACAAATGAGCTGAATCCAGCCGCGGGTGAGTCAACATGCGATCACGTCAAGATTGATGTGTAACACTGGCCTTAGCGTGGGCCTGGGATTGCAACAGAACAAGAGCGCAAGAGGATCAGGCCAGACTTGTTGACTTTTTGTTTTTTTACACAAGAACTGTTAGCACACCTTGGTTCTTAAATGTGCTGTTGTTGTTCCTGCAGGACTATGCCTCCCATGACAGTTTCGTCTGCTCCCAAGATGCTCGCTTTCAAGCTCCCTGTCATTTGCTGCCATTTATTTGTGTGACATTCAGATCATCTTTTCCAAAGTACCACTTTCTTTGTCACAAATGTCCGTGTCCCTAAGAGTAACACCTTATGTCTTCTCTCAAGCATACCGGGGACTCGTGCTGTCTATTGCCTTAATTAGCTTTATTGTTGTTTTGTTTTGGTTACTTCCAACATATCTGTGTCCAAATAAACAACATGCTACTTAAATACAATATGTATATGCTACATACAGAAAAAATAAAAACAATTATACATTTATTTACCAAATTGTATAAAATATCTTAATATAATCTATTCTTGGTTATTTGTCTGTGTGTGGAGATGTTCCAGTCAAGGCTGTTTGTTTGTTGTACTGAATATTGAGTGCTTGTGCGTGTTCAGCCCAAGGGCCTTAATTTTATGACAGATTGGTATTGCTTCATTTTCTTATTACATCCTCAGGGTTACCAAGCCTTTATTAATAAACTGAAATTCAATCCGTGTTCAACCTAAACAACCTGTGTATTATAATATAGCGGGTAGAGTAAATCTCAAGCGTGAAAAAAAAAAGAAAAGCCTTCCCTGGTATGCTAACTGTGGGAGTTCAGGCATCAAAGCGTGACCCCCCTGCTGTTGTTGTGGCTCCTGAAAGACCCCCTCGTTAAGAAACAGACTCACTGGCTCCAGGGCTAGTACCCCTCCTCCTTGCCTCTGTATGTGTGTGTATGCGCAGCGGAGTAGTAGCGCTAACCTGCCTGTCAAGACATGTATTGTTAGCACAGTACAGCAATGCACTTGTTAGCTCAGGCTAATAGCAAGATTAGCCTCCATCTCACTCCACTTGCAATCAATGCTCAAACACAATGGATATACTTAGCTTAGTCCAAACACTGGGAGGTGTACACTTCTTTGTGTGTAATAGCGTGCCAGTCATTTATATATATTGTTTTTATGTATCCTTGGTATGTGTGTCAGTGTGTGTGTGTGTGTGTGTGTGTGTGTGTGTGTGTGTAAGCAAGGGCGTTAAACCATAGGCCAGTGCGTAAAAGTGGACAACAGCTAACCACAAGAGTCTGTTTGTAGCGGAAACAAACACAACTGTAGCAGCTTCATTGACCAAACATTCTTTGTTCCCATCCTGTCCCTCCCCTCCCTCTTTGAGACAGAGCCACAATAACGGGGCTAGAGAGAACAAACTAGCGGACCAATAGTGGTTTACCCCTGATGTAATCTTTTTAAAACGGTACACCTTGTTCCCACAACGTCCTCTTGTTAGTGGCCCGGCCTGTTCTCCCGTGAAAACGGAGCCTTGTCAAAAGCTAACAAAACAGACAGATTCTGTTGCTAATCTCTTTCACAGCTCAATGTCACGCTTTCAAGAAGTTTCTCTTTACCACCCTCCCACGCACACAAATACACCTTCTCCATTGGCCGGGACTTGGGCTAATTAAAAGCTGGGGGTCTGTTGAAGGTCTGGGGCCAATGTGGGCACTATAGCATGGAAAGGATCGAGGGGGAATGAATAGGGTGTAATTATACCCTTTCCTCCCCCAAAGACAGGAACGCCTAAGGGCTACAGGGCCCCTCTACCTTACCTCCACTGCAGCACCGAACACTCCAGTACATCCAACTACATATCCCTGCAGCAGACTGTGTTGGTGGATGGGATCCAGCTCATAGCATTCGATGGAACATGTTCTCTCTTTCTCTCTCTCTCATTTTCATTCTGACTGATAGTTCTCGAGACAGTGAAAGTCATATTAATGTGATAGCTATTGCGTATGTGAGATAATGTTGCGTGCGTGTGTGTGCGCGCGCGACTGCGTGTGTGTAGCGGTTCTCTGAAGACCCGTATTCAGGGCGTCTCCTGCCCCGGGCACAATAAGAACATCTGTTTATCAAGGCCCACTGGAGCCTCTGTGTGCGTGTGTGTGCATGCATGTGTGTGCGCGTGTGTGCGCGTGTGTTTACAAGTGAGACGGAGACTGATGTGTGGGCAAACGACAAGAGCTGAAGGTGACTGTAGTCTTTTTTCTCTCTTCCCCTTTCTCCAGTGAACAGAGCTGTTTCCCCAAAGCAGAGCTACTGTACTGCGTGGTGTGTGTGTGTGTGTGTGTGTGTGTGTGTGTGTGTGTGTGTGCATGTGCGTGCGTGTGTTTGTGTGCATGTGCGTATTCCATAGTGTTAGATGGTTAGAGGGCTAGCGCTTATTGCAGCAGGCGAGCGTTTCAACACTTAACTCTCCACACTGGAGCTTTGATGTCCCACCATTGTCCTTGCACCAATCTATCACCTCCCTTTACCGTGTTCTGCCCCTCTTCTCCTCCCTTATCGTCTCCTTCCCCCCCCTCCCTGTCTGCCAACCTAGCCGTCCCTCCATTTGTCCCCGCCAGAGGAAGCATGGCTTTCTCTTTCCCCTCATTGGGGGGAATGTTTCACACTGTCGACCGGGTCACGGGGGTTAGAGTTCAGGGTTACAACATCGCTCACTCACTCCACCCTGAGTCAGCAATGGAGTCTTATTACACACACGCACACACACACGCACATGTCAGCATAACTAAACAGATGCATTATCCTACCATTTGCTCCGCATGCAGGTAATAAGGAGGAGAATGGTCATGAGCCATGGTTTGGTCGGTTTACCACCTGTTCAAATCATCCACTCGTCCATGCTCACTCTGTTGCTTTGAGGTGTGTATTTAATACGCTATTAATTTGCTATGGCATATTCACACCTCTCTACACACAGGCCGTGGAGCTGTCAGGTGTAATAATGGGTTTAGTGGCTCAGAGGCGGGCTACTCTGTTAGAGCGAATCTAATATACACTTAAAGTCTGCT
Source organism: Forbesichthys agassizii (assembly GCA_026546735.1). NCBI lineage: Eukaryota > Metazoa > Chordata > Actinopteri > Percopsiformes > Amblyopsidae > Forbesichthys > Forbesichthys agassizii. The sequence continues at coordinate 17,955 of JAODLL010023770.1, forward strand.
TGTATCAGGCTGTGCTGTAATATTCCTTCATCCTGTGCCTCCTTCACCATCGTCCCTGTGCAGACAAGGTGGAAACACAGTTCTTCTACCAAGGAGAGCTGAAACAGTGCTTCCGTCATGACTGAGGGTGTGTGTGTGTGTGTGTGTGTGTGTGTGTGTGTGCGTGTGTGTGTGTGTGTGTGCGTGCGTGTGTGTGTTAGCATCTTACGATGGAGAAGACACTGTCCCAGGCAGGATGCGTGAGCTTTTAAAACGCTTTTAATTTCTCACTTATTCTCCCCTCCTCCCTCCATCCATCTATGTCTACCTGCTCTTTATGCTTTTTAAATTAACCCCGCCCCCCGGTCACCCTCGCTCCCCGGTCCCCTCTCCTTGCAACCCACTCCTCTCTGTCCCGACATGTCTCCCACAGCTCACATAATATACCAGGGCTTTTCAAGCAGGCTAATTTGTCAAGACAAACCCCTTTCTCTTTTCTGGGCCTCTCTGTCACCCTGCTGCAGCCCCCTTCCCCCCGCACACACACACGCACCCCCTCTCTTCATCCAATCCCCACTTCCCAGCCTCCCACTCTGTCGGTGATGACCAAAAATATTTGCCGTTTGGTTTATTTGATATGTCTGTATGTCTGCACTTACGTTTGTGTACAGCCCCTTAATGTGTTGGTGAAAAGTAGTATTATTTGATGTAGTCAATACGTACAATAAATATTATTTTACTTTTTAAAGACTTAAGGTTTATTGTTAAACTGAAAGATTCTCAAATACTTCTGTCCATCGGCATTTCCCAATTCCCCCCTTTAGGGGGCGATAACAAGCTATGCGCAGATGCCCGTGTGTTACATTGGCTTACAACACTGTGAATGAGAATATACATACCAACACTTATACTATGACAATGGCCGAAAGGAGGCCGAAAGGAGGCCAAAATGTGGGCGGGAAGTGCTCTGTGGAAAACTACATTAACAAAATAGAGTGTGAGAAAGATGTGGAGGAGGATGGGGGGTTGGAGGAAACGGGGGAGGAAGTCTGGGTGGCAGATAAGCAGGCGAGAGGAAGCGCTGAGAGAGACAGCCTACATGGATGCTGTGAAGGCGTAGGAGAGGAACAACAGGGCCCTTGAACCCAACGTGTGTGGTTCCAATGTCCTCGATGCACGTAAAGAAAAAGGCATGGATGGTTATGTCACGCAGGAAAACAAATGAAGAACCACTGTAGCAGAAAAACTGGTTTTGCAGCACTAATAGTGCATTAGAAAATGTATTTACGGTATTTGTTGCAATGTAGGATTACCACAGTTTCAATATTTGAGGACAGATATTCTGCGTGGCCACCGAAAGTCTAAACCTTTCTTACAAACACAGGGAGCCTACATTTGTAGACCGGTGTTACAGAGGATTACAGAAAAATAAATATAAATAGATAGTGTAGCCCAGAAGACAAGACGATGTGTCTACAGATCAGATAGTCAGATGGTCAGATTACAGAGTGCCTGTAATCTATGTTGGTGTGTGTGTGAGTGCTCATTCTAGGGAGATTAGAGCCAGACTAGAGCCAAAGGTCAGGAGGGCTGGATGATGAGCATTTTGACATGATGTGAGACAGAGTGAAAAAAACACACATTTGGCAGGGAGGGGAAGGGGCGTCTAGGACCTCTGTCTCTCTCCGATCCAACCTCCAGGCTGTGGGGACATGTTTTGACAGGCCTTGCCACCACCTCCATAACAGTGGGGGCAGACCGAGACAGAGACGGTGTGAGATAAACAGAATATTATGTTACGCTAAAGACCTGATACATACAACTTGTACCAGGAGATAGGCACCGTGGACTGGTCTGGGCAGAGAGACACATTCTACGCAAGATAATAGCAGCGTGACAAACAACGCTCTCTCATCTAAATAGGCAAAGACAACACACACACACACACACACACACACACACACACACACACAGCTGACATAGATGAGTATAGTAACAGGGGCTGAGGAATGCCAGCTGTAGCTAATATTAACTCGCTCCTGCCCCTCGCACTGTGTTTGTGTGAGTCACACATATTAGGACGCGATAAGACGGCCTACGGTAATTGCCGCACCCTTGTTCTCTCTGACGTAGAAAGAGTGACAGCAGGGCGTTCTTCATGTCTCCTCAGACACAACACAACACGGGGGAAAAAAATGTATAACTCCCATACGGTAATACCAGAACTAAGCTATACATTTCTGGTAAAGGCCATGACACCTTCGAATACACAAACACAAACGCACATGCGTGCAGAGCAGAGCAGAGCTAACACAGGCATGAACACGTAGGAGTGTAAACAGGCACAGACCGAGAAAAACACGACTCTCTACCTGTCAGATGGAAATCTACACACACACACACACACACACACGCACACACACGCACACACACTCACACACACGCACACGCGGAAACAGACATATTCTGCTTCAAATCTCTTCTGGGGCAAGGCCAGGGATTAAGACATAATAATAGCTCACACTTACGGACGTTTTGGATAAAATGACAAACATCTACAGTCCACACAAACACACACACACAAGTATACACACACACATAAATACACACACTCAGCTATACACACAAGTATACACACACACACACACACAACACACACTGTCAGTGCAGGTTCAGCTCTTTATTTGGCCAGCGTGCAGGCTGTTACCATCTGGACACTGTTTCTACCTAAGACAAATCACCCTCTTACACTCACTAGGAGCCAATTAGCATCAATTATCCACGGACGACCGTGCTGCTGATGAATCAATATATTCCTTGGGACAAGTTCCTGACTGATCACCGGCCACAACTGGGCTTCTGTCAGCGGCGGTCGAGGAAGAGAGAAATGTAAGGATAGGGGGTAGGGCAGGGGAAAGGGATGTTCTGGGAATGAGGGATTAAAGAGGAACGACAGATTAGACTGGAAGTAAATCGAGAAGGAGATGAAGCCCTGCGTTCTGTAAGTCGTCTTATTGAATATGCTCCTTCTGCCACAAATGATATTATTGCAAACAAAACCACCTGTGTCTGTCTGAGATATCTATCTCTCTCTCTCTCTATGTGTCTTGTATGAAATTATCAGTTATCTGTGTTCTTAAACACGAGAAGGGGAAGACATCACACACCGTTTGTTATACTGTTTCCAAAAGTCCGTTTTAAAAGTTGCTTTTCTCTGAACCTCGTCTGTGACGATGACTCGTGGGTTTGAGCAAGACAGGTAAGGTGGATGAGTCACCCTGACGAGCCAATGACACAGAAGCACAGGTGACACGCCGAACTTTCCACTTCAACATAAAGTCTTCTAATGTAATTATTGAGATGATTGTTTTGCTTGTTCTACTTGTTCTAACTCATATTGTTGTCGTTAAAGAGCAATTCCAAGGCAGTAATCTAATCAAGACGAGATTAAAAAGCCATAATATGTTTTGCCCTTGTTTCGTCTGTGTGGCAGTATTTAATCGATTTTGGCCACGTCAGCTGAAACGGGGACGGTCTTTTCGTAAAGAAAAAAAAATGTTTTAAGCATCCGTAGGCTATATTCTGTTCCACACTAAAAGCTCAATAAATCGCTCTGTGCTCTCGCGCGCCTGTCAAGCTTCATCGATCCGACTGAGTAGCTGGATTGCATTACATTAATGACCCCCAAAACACAATAATCAGCCATCAGCATTACGCATCTCTTACACATTCTGAACCCCTGACCCAAACCTCTCTCACCGCCACTCGCACACACACACACACACACGCACACGCACACGCACACGCACACACTCAGACTGCAGCACCGGTCAAATTTGCTCCTCAGGCTGGGCTGACAGTCTATTTATTACGTCTGTATGTCTCTAAGTATTGCGGTTAAATATAGGGGTGAATCTGTCTGTCCATCTGTCTAGGCGTCCCTTACAAATCTTTCATCACTTTCTATTTACACCCCGTGCAGATTGTATCATATATGGCATGGTATATGGTTTATAGAGCTACTATTAACCAAGTTAATTCATAATATAGAAGCCTAGTTGAACGGGTCACATATGTTAAGGAATCAATTGAAATGAAAGACACAAATATGTTGGCATATGTAACTTTGAAAGTTTGCTCACGCACGAGAGATACGTAATTATAGGTTATCTAGTCTAGAGACCCTGCCATGCAAAAAAGGCTCAGTAGGCTACATAACAACGCGCAAGCGGAATAGCCTAGAAAGAGTACACACTTACTTCATATTCGTCCTGTTCCAATAGACGCTGTGTCGTTCAGCAGAAGCGAACCAAACGGTGATGCTGAGTGCCAGACACATCAGCCACACTAAATCCATTGTGTTGTTTTTGTGGAAAAGCGTCAAAACACAGGGTAAAAATCGATGTTAACAAAACCTTGGTTAATTAAGTTGGGAGTGCAGAACGCATGCGATTGGCTACTAAACAAGACTTAAATCAAAGCAATTCAAATAACGATGTCTCTTCAGCAGTATTGCAACTCAGAGTGGTACACAAGAGCACAAGTTGACTGATTTGTCTAGTGATAGCCCCGCCTCTCCGGCGGTAAACCAATAGCAGTAACGAAATCTGAATATTTATTCTACTATACCAAAGCACCTCTGTAAAGGCTGAAAAGACTTTTGCTGATGATGGTATATTAAGGCATTTTACGCATGCAATTAAAGATACATCAAGATACCATATCTTAGTGATATGTTAAAACTGTAATTCTCAATTCAAGTTCTGTTTTTTGTTATGTTGCAATATGCTTTTTTAGTGGTAGAATTGCATCAAGTCAGTATTTGAAACATTTCCATCAGAAAAATAGGCATTTTCAGGCTATTGTATTTTGAGATTTAAGGGTTTTTGCTTCTTATTAGTTCCAGTCTGAGCAAAAACATATGTGAATCCGCCTGAATTCACAGATTATTTGTTTAAAATGCAAACATGCTGGAATTACATGGTGGACACAGTTAGTGCACATCTGCTGTTGCACTGGTTAGTGCTTGTCAGATATACTGTCATTAACAGATTACAGGTCAGCCCAGTCTTATGTTCTCTGAAGCCTTGTCTTCAGACAGGTGCCGTCTGCTGACAGCCACACAGATTGGATCAAATTAGGAGAGCCCACAGTGCTAGCAGACCAGCATGGAAGGTCCTGCCCCGGGCACAGATGAAGCACAAGGCTGGCTTAGCTAGCTCACAACCCCATGAGCGTGTGTCTGTGTCCTCATGAGTGTGTGTCTATGTGGTGGGCAGATCGGCCAAGAGCGTGTCTGACTACATGGTCTCAGGCATGGCTGGGCAAGCACACACACGCCTCGGCACCCTGACAGAGGATCTGACACACACATATACACATACGCGCGCGCACACACACACACACACACATGCACACACACACATACATACACGCACACACACCCACACACACACACACATATACGCACATGCACATCCACACATGCGCACACAGGCACACATATGCACACACGCACACACATATACAATACATACGTGCATGCACACACACATACGCACACGTGCACACACGAACACACACACACACATATATGCACACACACTCACACGCACACACACACACACACACACATACGCACACATGCACAAACATACACACATACGCACACATGCACAAACATACACACACACACACACACACATATGCAGTATCCTAGGCAGTGGGGGGTTTGTCACGGCTAAAGGAATCTGCTACAAACAGAAGGCAGAAGAGAATAGTTTATTATGTTATTAAAATTGTGAAGGATGAGCATTTTCCTTCATTTTCCTTCATCAAGATAAACACAGTTACACAGTTACACAGTTACAGTTGCTAAGGTGCTTTTACACACAAGGCAATTCAAAGTGCTTTACATCACACCAAAAAAAACAAGGTACGTAAAATACAAACAGCTTCATTTATCCAGGGGGTAGGGTTTGTGTGTGTGTGGGCGGGGGTTCTGTTGCCTTCACGAATCACTAATGGTGTAGCGCTCCTCTCCCGCTCATATACAACACCATCTGCCAAATTCTCCTTTTTACAAGACTGACTTCCGCTGTTTGGAAATGGGATCTCCTGTCTCCCGTACCACCCAACAAAACACCCCAACATCTATGAGAATCCAGAACACAGGAATACACCATCCCACAAACACACCTACTCTTACTTCCACAGCCAAGAGACACACACACACACTCACACAATAATACAAGTACTGTCGAACCTCTCCATGTAAGCTCATATCAGTAGTGATGTTGTCAGGCGAAACCACTTGGAACTGACTTTGGGAGTGAGACTTCGTCCTCCTACAGCCTATATAGACATGCATAGAGAGAGAGAGAGAGAGAGAGAGAGAGAGAGAGAGAGAGACCAGAACTAAAGAGAATTACATAAAGGAATAGAGAGAGAATACTGACACTCTAAAACGTGTGAAAAATCAAGAAATCCAAATGGCCGCTTGTTCAAGAAGTGAATCATAACACGTGAAGAACTGATCAGAGCTGGATGGCACTAGAAACGTCAGAATAGAAACCACCTTGTTTGCATTTCCAGGTGTCTGTATAGCTGGTTTCCAGGCGTCAAGTTATTTGCCACAAGTTGTTCAACATGCAATGGAAACACCAGTTGCATAACCTGAGTAATTATGTTCAAAACACAGTGGCGATTCTCCAGCAGCAGAAGTATCTGATCAAAGGGTGAATTGCAATTAAAAGGGATTTCATTAAAGCAGAGGGCGGGAGACATTTGATAGCAGGGAATGATGGTCAAATAATACAAATGTCACTACTTTGTTAAAAAGGGATATATTATTAAAACAAAACAGTTAAAAATGTATTTTCATGGGTTCTATATTGTTATTAAAAACGTGTTTTGTGACGTTTACAATGTACTTTTTAAAGTTGTGATTGAGTTATCTTTCATTCTGCCCCAGGCAGAAAGCTCTGCATGGCTGCTCTCACTGTGTGCAGATGTTGGCTCGCAAGCACACACACACACACACACACACACACACACACACACACACACACACACACACACACACACACACACACACAC
>JAODLL010023780.1:0-25027 GCA_026546735.1 Forbesichthys agassizii
CATACCACCCCAATAATGCCGAGCCAGACACATGGCTTAGCAAAGACTCAAAGAGAGTTTACGCCTCTCTAAAAATAACCAAAGAGCCGCACGTGAATTTGCTGCACGCGGTGTGAGTGGAAAGAATTTCCTTGGAATTCATTACTTAGGATATCTGAAAAGTTAAGTCAGAAAAATGTCATGAGAGGAGCTGGGTAGGAATTAGGTGCGAGGTGGAAAGAGAACTCTCAAACAAGGGCCCCCATGGAAATGCTACACCCAGAAAGCTGGGACCTCACCTTTGACAGTTGTCAAAAGTTGTTTCAGCAGTGAACTGTATACATGCTTAATGCTAGTAACAGATCCATGCAATGTATGTATAATTACTGTATGCATGATTAATATAATTGCAATGATGTAGTAATACCTGTTGTAGTTCCTCAACAGTAGAGCTTGGCTGCTCGGACACGACTCTGATGGGTTGTGGCAACCAAACAGTGGAGGAGGGGCTTGATACTGCTGGTCAGCTAAATACAAGATAGAGAGACAGGTCAAATTATTGTTTGTTAGAGCTGGGGTTTTCAAACTGTGGATCAGGACCCGATGAGGGGTCGCAAGATACTTTTCAGGGGTGGGGTCACGGAATGGTTGAGTGATTCCTTTTTGGATTTCCAACACTTTTCTAAAATTGTTTATGCTTGTTTATACTGTATAATGTATATCTCTACACAAACATTGATTTCCTAAGCACATTTAAAAGTCATCTAAAAATAATTCAAAAAACAGATGTGTATGAAGTATATGAATGAACACAAATATACACACAATGCTGTGCACACGCACAGTCAAGCTATTCAAAGAGTGACAGAAGCTGTCAGACACAATGCTTCTTTTCAGGTTCAGGAAGTATATTGGTCCCCAGACAGTTTCTGACATTCCAAACTGTCACACATAAAGCCATTTCCTAAACTCGTCATTTTCAGAGCCATTAAAACATATGCTTTGAGCGCAGGCGAGTGTGTATATAGATACGCACGTGCATGTGTCTGTGTGCGCACTCCCCTGTGAGTGACACGGAGACAGAGAAAGATGAAAATGGATCAGGGCAATTTTGCTCTGCTAAGAAAAATGATGGCTGTCTTACATAACCTTGCTAAGACATCCCAGATTCTGATTCTACAAGTATATTTAGTGTAAACAAACATGTCAGCAAGTACCCATGTTGGTTTGTGAAGATATGGTGTCCTCATGCTTGAAGGACAGGCTTGAGAACTGAGGGGCATGGTGCGATGGTGTGTGTCCATAACTGGGGACGCTGTCAAAACCCACGTCTCCATAACCTGTTATGAGTAGGGAAGAGGGTTAATGTGAGTGTTAATTAATATTGTTTGCCTGGTCTATAGTCATTACTTCACCCTTTTTTGAAGGAACCAGCAGGGATTCCACTACAATGTCAGTCAAGTGAAATTCCCAGCAGTAGCTCTTTGCCTCTGGCAGGGATACAACAGTGAGTTGTTTATCAAACTTGTAAATCCTCTATCCCTATAACAGATTAATTCTTCTTTCTTTGGCTTTGCCGTTGAAATATTTATGACAGGTAAAAAATAAAAACCTGGCGCACCTCATAGGAATGTATGCACAATAATTTTGAATTTGTGCTCAATAAAAACTTAAGGAGTTATTCATTATGCCAGTGCTGTTAACTCTCACTGAAGAAGGCATATTAAATATTGCCACACACACACACACACACAAACCACTGGTATAACTCCTAGCAGTCATTTTATAATAATTTTACCAGCAAATGGAATTCTTCATGTCTGACTACCTACCATAACTTTAAGCCTAACCAACATCACTGGTCACACCATCTGAGTCTTACCCTCTGAGTAATAGATTCAAACAGAAACTACATTTATATTTCAATATTGTTTGAGTCTAATGAATGATACAAGAAAGCACAAAGGAAATTAAGGTTTTCATTTTCACTGATAACTTCCATTGGACTGGTTTGTGAAGTCAAAACAAGACCCCCTGGGAGTTTTCAAGCAATTGATGATTCAAGTGTCTTCTTCTTGCAACACACATATTATAATAGTAGATTGAAGTGTCAGTATAAATCTTCTTCATATTTTTTAAAGAATGGAAAGGTACAATTTGGCTGTATATTAATATTAAATAAACAAGCCAGAATTGATGCTAACATAAATTAGGATGATTCTACTTATTTAATAAACCAGCACAAAGTAATAGTAATACCAACCCCCCAAATATACACACCACAGTTTAATCATATTGTATCTTTAAATATGCAATTGTCTGTTTGTATTTATAATGTATACATTTGTTTTATAAATAGACACATATATGGTATGTATATAGCCTTCTAAATTATACAACTATAACCTAACTCTAAATACTGTTATATATAGTTGATGCTATATTATAACAAATATGCAGTGACTGCAGTGGGAAATAGTGTCATCTTATTGGGAAAACATGTTTGCTTTATGTGCTTCTAACATTAAAGATGTTTTCCCTACTACTTCAATCTTTGTTAAAACATTAAGCAGCACCAAAGCAAAATAGCTAAAGGAGATCTCAGGCTGATTGGGATGGAAAGCTGGCATAACTATTCCTGACAGAGGGCAGAATGACCCAGGACACCGTATCCTTCTCAGACTCAACACTATGGCCAAACACTAAACACAGGGTTACGCTGAACCTGCACAAAGCCCAATACAAATACCTTTGTATTGGGCAATTACATTTGGATCATTTGGTGCAGAGCCTCACAGAACTTGAACATTATCTTCTGATTTGCCGCAGAGCAGCATGCTTACCCTGGTTCCTAGGTGCTGGGGAGCTGTCCACACAGCTAGGAAGGTATGCTCCATTAGGGAAGACCCTGGGTTGGCTAGATGTAGGCTCTCCATAGGCACCAATGCGACAGGGGCCCGGACCTGTAAACTGGCCAGAGAAGTGCAACGTGAAGGCCCCTAGGCCGCACTGTTGGTCCTCTAGGGAGTCTGAGGTACCCCAGCCTGGTTCCCGCTTGATGAGAGAGCTGTGGGAGGGCATGGGGCTGTAGGGGGAGGCCGAGTGAAGGTCCAGTAGTTGGGTCCACTGTCCATTGCCAACAGACATGCCACAGCCACCCCCTCCCCCAGGTAAGGAGGACACAGGAGGCCCTGGAGCCAAGAGGTTAAAATCTCGAACATCCGGCCCCATGGAGCCTAACGCACCACACGGCTCGGTCAGCATTGTGCAGGCCAGGCTGAGATGATCCACAGGAGGGAATATGATATCCCAATGAGCAAAAGCCACTAAAAGTGAAGCACGTCTGAACAAAACAATACAGCCTCTGACCGGATGACCTTGGTGCTGTCTCCTCCGCACTCTTCCACCTGAACCAAACCGACTAAGAAGCCATCTATACTGCTGTTGTTATTCTCTTCTAAGAAGTGTCGAGCCCAGCGGTACATTCAGGTATATAGTGACCAATATCCCAAACAGTCAATCCCAATCGCTGAATTTGCCGCTGTATCATAGGCGTCTGCCGTGGATTTCTGCCTCAACTGTAAGTGTGTACCTAAGACTTCCTCGTCCTTCTATCTCAAAAGTCTGGCTTTCTTTACTCTCCTAAAGGCTGAAATATTGCTTAACTAACTTGGTAGGGGGAGGAGCAAAGGTGCTTGAGAGAGGAAGACTCTCTTGTTATTCCTCAAAACCCATTGCAGTTCCCAGTATATTCTGACTAATGTTATGTTCACATAAGCGGTGACAGAGGTCATGAGTAGCGTACTGTGTGCATACTGTTATGTGTTTAGTGCTAAGAGAACCTATATATTTTCATAGCATATAGTTTATAATGTATGTGAAAGTTGCACATATATGAAAACTTGTGTGAAAGTAGACAGATATGTAATTGACCGTTCTTGCTCAGCATACTGCATATTCTCTATTTATGTCTATTTTGTGAACTGTTTTTTCCTTTTATGGCAGTAGCTCTACTACTAAATCAAATTAATTATAATAAAAGACAGTAACACACAGTATTTTAACATTGCTTTAGCAATTAGCCACACATGCCATACACAGCCACAGGCGGTATATATATAAAAAAAACACTTTCCTGAACTCAATAATTATAGCCTTTATAAATATCTAGTATTTAATTGCAGCCTATACTTCCCCCATGGCATACCGTACAAATTATTTTACAGATTTTTAAATTAACATCATAATTACAGAATAATGTTAGAATAATTAAAGTCCTAAAGGATATACATTGCCAGATTTTGGTAAAACATTTACATAAAAATAAAAACCGAATTTAATACTAGGAAGTACAGTTCTGACTAAAATAAGAGATTCAAACAAACACAGTATACTTAATACTTAATACTTCAAAGAAAATAAATGCAGTATTATGACATTATCTTGTGTTGGGGAGCCTTCTAATTGGCAAAATCACAATTTTAATCTGTTACCCTGTAAACTCTAAACCCAGTGACATACCTAACTTTAACACTCTGGCTTTGTGTTGGTTACACATTTGTGATTATTTGATTAGATTTATCTTAAAAATAAATCTCCACATAGCTGGATAAACATATTCAAAAATGAACATAGCTTCTAATGTTCCTGTGTATCATAACATGTGTGTGTGCGTTATTCCTTTACTCCTGAGAACAACATTAAGAGCAGAATAATAAAAGTACATCTAAGTCATTTGGCTCTGTGTTAAACATCTTTCAAACTTACGACCTTTGAAGCAGCGGTCACTAAGACACTTAGACACTTAGACACCTCCGAAGAAACCAGACCCCAGTCTAGTCTACACAATGACAAATCATTGTAAAATCTCCAACTAAGCCAGTGGATTTCAAAGTGGGGGTCTGAATCCCTCAAGGGCTTGCAAGAGGTGTTATATTATTTTATGTATATTTGAATGCTATTAAAATAGTGGTTCATCATTCATAACTACTTTTGGGGTTGTGGCTGGAAATATTTTTAAACCCCTGTGCAAAGATAAACAGACATGTTACTGACGTGTTTACAATCCACTGACCACATGCTACACCTTGTGATTGAGACAGAATGGCATGGACAGGTCGAGGAGCTGTGGTCAGGCTATGTAGACATGTTCCTGTCATCACCTCCAGGTCTGCCCCATCTGGAATATGAGTATAGGATTCCAGTGAAAGTCACTGACCCTACATTTAACTTAAGGGGGTCGTGGGTGGGTAGTAGGAAGTGGTATCTTATCAAAGCAAAAAGCCTATGGAATTAGTAAGGGTTTTTTTCTCATTATTGCATCAAGGCATCATCAGCGAAAATGACGTCACTGAATTCTTAGAAATAGCATTTACTTTATTTGTAAAGTACCTAAATGTTGTTGGCCATGGATGCATTGCACGTAGTGATGAAATTATCTCAGAAAATTGCTGAGATGGCTTTTTAAAAAGAATGACTATGTACGGTCAATCAGTATTGCATATCTATTCTAGAACATCACATCTTAATTTATAGCTGAAATACAGTATGTATATCCCTACAATATGATTTCTCCTTACATTACTGCAACAAGTCAAATAAAGCAATCACATATTATGATCTGGATTAGTGGCTCTCACAACATTCAATATACTGTATCGTCCACACTGCTCCTTAAACTCAAGCCTAAATTCACGTTGTGGAGTTTTTGATATAAGAAAATGCTCTCTGACTTATTAAAGAATGGGAGCAGAGGCTATGCCCAATCCCTGTGGAACAACCAGTCATTCTGGAGATATTCTTCTAGCCTCAACTTTAAAAATAGCAGCTGTGAAACATGATTTCTCCAAAAACAATTAAATTCTTTAGATGTACACCCCCTAAAAATAAACATGAATGTAAAAACTGAAACAACATACAGCATGCAAAAAGCTTCTGGCACAATAAAAAACACTACAAAGAGCACGCAAAAGAAGCTGCTATACCTCTGACCCAAGGCAAAACCTGGCTTTCTTTTTAGCAGGGATTCATCAAGGGTGACAGGGCCTGGAGAAAACTCGCCTCTCAGTCCCCATGATGGATGGTAGACTACTAATACACTCATTCCTTAGATCAATCTCTGGTTAGCTCTGGGTTTAAAAAAACATGGCTGTGGAGAGGAAGGGAAATGGTCAATACAGTTTTTAAAAGGATGGCCAATGGGGCTAGAGTGTTTTAGGTCAGGGGAAATGGGGAACTTGAGAAGAGATTGTTTCTGCCAAAACTTAAGACTTATGTGACCTGCAAAGACACAAATAGGGACTTATATTTTATTTTTTAACAAGCAGATGTTTTTATGCTACTGCATAGGCAAAGTTCGATGCAAGACACTTGTCTTTACATTAAGTAGATTGGTTGCTTTGCTTTATATTGGTTCACTGTCTTTATGAATGTGTTATTGGTTTCATAACAGCTATGATCTGACTGACAGGTGTCCCCAAGCGCTGCACAGTGGCTGCCCACTGCTCCCTTGAGGGATGGGTTAAATGCAGAGAAGAAATGTTGCTACATGTACGTGTATGTGACAATAAAAGCACCTTTACCTTTACCTTAGGTGTTTTGATATGCTATTAGCATTACAAAAACTAGTCTTTGTTTAGCATAAGCATGAAAACAAACTCATAGCCAACCCACAGCAGTATGTTATAATATTTCATCAATCTTACAAAAGCGTATGGCCATGGCCAAATTATCTAAGCTATTCAGTATGCAATATTGTAGTATCCGGGTTTAGGGTGCAAATAATACTGGAATAATAAATTAGACAAATCAATTATTTTGTGTTCATCCAATGAATTCTTAACCATAATTATTGTCCCACAATGCAATACATTGTACTTCTATGTAAAAAATAGAGTAGAAAAGGTAGAAAATGTATTTATACTAATATATTTTAAATAAGGTTGTCTTTTTCACCATGGCATTCAACACTAATTTTATTATAGAATATATTTTGTTGAACTGTTCTATACTAAGAACTTTGAACATAGAACACATTTTTGCTCTTGGCTTTCCTGGAAAACAAAACAAAAATGAATACAAAAACACAGTTGTTACAGGCCTACTATGCTGTGAAGACAGCAACTCAACAGTGTCAGTCATTGCAAAATTGTCTTTATGTATGTATTTTCCGGTTTATCCTAGCACAACTTCCCTATTGCCCACATGTACAACAACATGCACTTTTTAATTTCCTCCCCTGTCAACTCCCAGCACACTTCAAAGTGCTGTATATCAAACTGAAGATAAGAAGGAGAGAAGCAAGTTTGAAGGAGAGCAGACATGCCATGTTTTATGTGGAAGACTCTACAGCAGTCTTGTTTCCTTCACCCCCTTCCTCAATGTACATAAAGGAAGGGGACACACACACACACACACACACACTTGTGTATGCATGATGTTTATTTTCCTTCAGCTTTATACTGACTGGATTTATGAATTTAAACAGGATTTATGGATGCTTCTCACAGCCGTTTACAAGGGCCTTCACATGCAATAAACAGACTAAATTTAATAAATCACTGTACGATAATATTATTATGGAAAAGAACATTACGAAACACATGTTGATACTCGGCTGTATGAATTTTCAATTATAAACTGCAAAAAGTGCAACTGAAAATCAAACCAAACGGAAAAAGATCCTTGACAGATTTGATACAAAATATGTTGTATATAAGGTTAGATTTTACATTAACAATGTATCAAGCAGCAATGTGTTGAAGTATTCAAACAAGGGATTTAAATCAATGAATAGATAGATATCATATCATCAGAATGACAAAGAACACAATTGCAAAGTATTATTCATAATCATGATCTTCTTAAACTTGAAACAGAGCCTTTAGTGTCTGTCTCACACAGCAGGTGTCTGTGAGTCAGGACCAAGGCCATCACCACTATCAGTGCTTTACAGTAAACCAGAGCCTCATCCACGCCCAAGCAGCTGTGGCGGGCGTGCAGACGGTCACTAGTAAGAATTTCAGATATCAAATAAGCTGTCACACCCTTGGGCTTCATCAACAGTCTAGTTTTACTGACTGCGGTTGCCTTTTGTCATGATGGGAATAGAAATCAGGGCGAAATTGTGAAAGTACCCACTTTGACATGTTTGAAAAACATCCATGGGAACTACCTTGTTACTATATATTTGGTAATCCCAGTACAAGAGGTCCTTCACCTTTTTTTAAACATTTTATGTACTAGATAAAAGTTAGTCTTATTAGCTAAATTAATGTTTTATGCCACAACACAGTTTGAACACAAATCAAATATATAAAAACATGTTACAATCGCAATAATAATGTCTGTATTCAAGCATATTTTGGTATAGCATTGCTCATGTTGCATTGCTTTATATTTTTACAGATTCTGGATATATTATCTGGTGAAACATCAAATAAAGTCCCTTATAGAACATTCTATTAAATTAAACAACATATGTTTATGTTATGTTCTGAATTTAACATCTTAATCAAATCAGCACTGTCGTACAGTCTTAATGGAATAACTATATGGGCAAGTATGTGCCTCAAAAATGCATGAATGCCTCTGTTTTAGTATCTAATTTAGAGTCAAATACTTTGTACTCTAGACCTATCCTCAAATGAAAAGTTTTTTCTTTTGTTTGACTATGCCTTTTAAACTTATATTGCTTCTCTTAGCCAGTGAATGTGTATAATATAAACATTCTCTGATGACAAGAGACCCATCTATCATTACAAAGCCCCGTCCTGCTGCAGTGACTCAAGCTATTCAGACAGGGAACATCAGAATTCCTGGAAGATTGTAGCTTTTTGCTGTGGCCATTAGGTTGAAACAAAGCACACACATTCCACATAGGGGAATTAATGACCTCAGATAGCTCAACACCACAACCGCGAACCCACTTTGATTGATTGTTGCAGTCTTTGGTGTGATATGAAGATGGTGCATGCTCATTAAGTGATATGGCGAGATAACAGCGGTATTTCACATAACGTTTTCTTTTCCGGTCATCGGAAACCTTACCATGAAAATGGCTTGCAGTGCAGTCTACTGTAACCACAGAATGTTAAACAGAACAACTGAAAGATTGAGTTGAAAATAAACAAATGAAGGGAGCGGTCAGTATTAGCATAATATATCCCTGGGGAGATTGATAAACTTAAACTGGTCTAGACAGTTGATCACAACCATTTAACATTCATAACACAGGCATTCAGTTCCTGTCAAAATGAAGATTTGCCACACAATCACAGTTTCTCTCAAAGTAGATCTTTTGATTAAGGTCTAAAGTTTGTAATGCTTAAATGAGTTTCCTTTTGCGTAGAAGGGATGCATTGCATGCATGCTACTGTATAAAATCTGCATGAGGTAAAACATTAATGTAAAAAAATGTATCACCTTATTTTTCTAAACAAACTATCGCCCAAAGATAACTGTTTGGCTCAGCTAATAGTAATTAAAAGGCTATTCAGTCTACATAGAGATGCTACTCATGCGTTGCATCCCGACAAGGTCACTGGCTGATAGATGAGCACAAGCAGGGGGATTTTTCAGAGGTTATGGAGGTGAGGGGTACTGTGGGAACTAGACAATTAGTGGGTGGAAGGTAGGCGGCCATGTTGGATGATGACCATGAGATTGATTTACATGCATACTAACCACTTGGCTACCTGTCAGCGAGGAAGCAGACACCTTGGCACATCTACTGTAGCTCACCATACAACTCAACATATAACCATTCATCTTCGTGCCGGCTGAGAAGGCATTTGCCAGAAATTAACATTTCCAATTAAACATAGGAAGATGGTTGTAACAATGTATTAATATGTATGGTATAATATGCGAGTTCTGTCAAAATACTTTTATTATTAGGTTGAATTTACCTTAGAATGCAAAGGCACACACACAGATGTTGTAATGCATAAAAATACTGTACGTCTAGGGACTGTAGCTGTGAGGTTAGAAATAGAACTAGAGTTTCAAAAGGGTCCCCACACAGTGTGCGCTCGGGTCCTAAATGTAATTACAATATAACAGTAAGTCAACAGTATAGACTCATCAGCGCTAAAGCTGTCTAAAGCAAAAAAGACCAATACATTTTTCTCTGATATGTGCACAAACTGTCCAGTAACCGTATCAGACTTCACTGCAACTTACTGTAAACATGGATCATGTCTGCCGCCAACAGATTCATGAGGCTCAAGGGAAGACAGTGTCAGACAAAGGCCATAATATATTATATTAAACAGACAAAAGCACCACTAAAGTTATTAGGCAACTTGTACCAGGTACAGTCACATTGCTAGGTGAATGTTTATTTTGGCAGTATTATCTCAGGACCTACATTTCAGGACATACTGCCGTTAATACCAAATAGTTCACAAAGGATCACATCACAGCACAGTGAAAAAAAAGCTTTTAAAGAAGACAGAAACAATGTCATGCATGCACCTGGGGCATCAAAGCCTCCAAAACTCTTATTCTGGACTTGAAATACAACAGGCACTTGACAACAGCTGTTAATCAGCTAATGAAACCCTCAGTGTGTTACACAAGCATGCTTGTGGAGAAGGAGCCATAAATTCCTTGCTGTGACAGCAGACAAGGTCAAGGAGAGAGTGAGGGTGGAATATGGTACCATGCACTTGCCTTCCGAACATAATGACACATCGTATGAACACTATGATGAAATTATCTCCACTGCCATTTCCCCTCAGTGTGGTATTTTAGGAACTTCTTCTTGCTGATTGAACTTAAAATACACAGTTTAGTTCCCCGATCAACGGTAAATGCTAGTGAATAATGTGACAGGCAAGCTTTTGAGAAATTATGACCAATAAAACATCTCCTTGGATTAGTATGTATTCAGCCATATGGGAGAGCAATAAACTGACTTTTGGCTTTTGTAAAGGCAAAGTTTAGTAGGTTAATCACGGTTATTATCACAAGTGGCAATTTACACATGCAACATGAATGAGATGAACAACAAAAAAGATTAAAATTTGTTTAGAAGAGATTTAACCCTAAACAATCTGCCAAATATATGAGCCCATGGTTTAAGGGTGAATTAAACCACTTACCCTCTTAACCCCATCCACCTCAATCAATACACCCTTGATAGAGAGGCCAAGGGAGTATACTTATGGATCAGTGAGAGTGCTGTGGACTTGTGTTCCTTTCTGCTGCTGAAGATGGGAATAGGAAAAGCTCAGGAGCCTGTCACGGTGGTCCATTATACAATTTATGCAGATGACCTTTACCTCTGTAACTCTGATCCAAGACATCCAGTGCATAATTTTAGACTAAGGCAAAGTAAACAAATAGGACTTGTGGTAAATGTCTTTAATGACAACTCTAAACTCTCTAAACTATAATTTAGGAGGTTGCATGGCCTCTGAGGGTTCTTCAAAAACATTGATACTAGCCAGATCCTACTTGGATTTTCAAGCAATTGGAAAGATGTACTGAGTCCCTAGAGTAATTGATACAGAATAACTTACAGCATCTATGAAGAAATATGTCTGTTCAGGAGGTTTGCGTGAGAATATGGTTTGTCTGAGTAGATACTGTCTCTTTAACGATTTGGCCCGGAAGAGCAACGTTTTCTCTCGGATACTAAGCTTTTCTTTTCCGCTTGTTTCAGAAGTGGTGAGAGCGTGGATCCGAGGCAGGTTCACACCATTATTTAAAAATGAGCGTCCCAGCATTTATTGACATTACGGAGGAAGACCAGGTATAGCACATTTCCTATTAAAATGAGTTTTACGTTTACCAGTCTGTGTTTGTTTACAAAGATCGGACGACTAACCGCACAGAATGCTTAGCATGTTAGCTTGCTAATAGGCTAATGTGATGATGATGTGTAGTAAACGTTATCTGGTAACAACAGTCATAACTGCTAACCCTGTCAAAACAATGATACTGTTTTATCAACTTATTGTGTTCTACATTGCCAACTAAAAAAAAAAAAAAAGTTAATTTGCGTAATAACATAATTTTGTGACAGCTGCTTGTCAACAAACCTAGCAAGATAGCTAGCATTGGGTTTGTACACCCGGTAATCTAGCCAGACATGCTGCTGAAATAACAGGTTTATTATTGCTACAGGTTTTAGATTTTTGCTTGCATTTTACATTGTACTTTCATTTCTAAACGTATAACAGGCTGTAGAACTCAGGGCCTACATTAAGTCAAAAGGAGCCGAAATCTCAGAGGAGAATTCTGAAGGTGGTCTTCATGTGGATTTGGCACAGATCATTGAGGCATGTGACGTCTGCCTCAAGGATGATGACAAAGGTGAGAGTTACAGTAAAGTATACATTTGTTAAATGTACATAGCAACCCACGTTTAACAGTGATGCATTTTCTCACTCTTTAGTCCTCATATACACACTCACACATTATTATAATTATACATGTTTTTCTCTCAGATGTGGAGAGTGTGATGAACAGCATCGTATCTCTATTGTTAATCCTGGAGACAGACAAGCAAGAAGCTCTCATTGAAAGTCTGTGTGAAAAACTAGTTAAATTCCGTGAAGGGGAAAGACCCTCCCTCAGAATGCAGCTGTGAGTCCCTTTGCATGGTTACCACAAATTCTCTCCAATAACACCTGTATTTTTGGATATGGACATACTGACACCCTATTTATACAGTGCATTATAAAGAAAATTAAAGCTAAATATATGGCACTTTACAAACTGTCATACTTCAGGTTTGCAAAGTTTAGGATTGTGAATGAAACTGTTAAATATCATAACATTGGTCATTCTGAAGTTGTTAGATAAATAGTAAAACAGTGAAATTATGTTGCTGGTGTCAATTCATTTGGTAGGCTGATATTAAGCCATATACATTGGACCCCTGTTTTAATGTTAAGTGTTTTATTAACTCTGATATGCAAATGTATTGATTGAACAGGCTGAGCAACTTGTTCCATGGAATGGATGAGAACACTCCAGTGAGGTACACGGTCTTCTGTGGTTTAATCAAGGTGGCAGCTACCTGTAACGCCATTGCCTTCATTCCCACTGACCTAGACCAGGTACTCATGTCCATGATTCTTTTTAGGCTCGCTGACTATTTGTCTATGACATGGGACTCTTTATTTATGCATAGATGACTAAATATGCTGGATATGTTATTTATTTTTGTTTTCATTAGATTTTTAGATGAGCAAAGGTTGTTGTTGGAGCTGTTTGTCGTCTCTTTTTTGTCAAAGATACAAGGCTTTCTGGTCCTGTTATCTAGTCTGCAATATCCATGCAAATAAAATGTATGTTGTTTTTGAAAACATAAGTCACTTTCTAACTTCAGGTACGGAAGTGGATCATTGACTGGAACCTAAACACAGAGAAGAAACACACACTTTTGAGGCTTGTCTATGAGGCTCTGGTAGACTGTAAAAAAAGGTAATTCTATTCATGTCAATGTAGGAGAGTAAGTGACAGTGGTCCAAGTCATTTATTTTAGTTAACTTAGTGTCTAAAGTAGTATTTAGTGTTGTTTTTATAATAAGCAAGTTTATTTAAAGCCACTCTTTGTGTGACAGTGAGGCAGCAGCAAAAGTGATGGTAGAGCTACTTGGGAGTTACACAGAAGACAATGCCTCACAAGCACGTGTTGACGCTCACAGGTAATCATGGCGAGTTAGAATTCTCAGTTTTAGGATATGCTTAAAGTCCATAAATTCACCACTCTGTCTGGGTTCTCCTTTATAGATGTATTGTGCGTGCTCTGAAAGACACCAACACCTTCCTCTTTGACCACCTGCTGGCTCTGAAACCGGTTCGCTTCCTTGAGGGAGAACTCATTCATGATGTGAGTGCTGAAGACCAACAGAGTACTCTTTTAATGTTTTTTGTACAACTGTAGAGATCTGCTTGGTAATTTATATTGTCTCACAGTCCTTGTTTCCTTTTTGATTTTATAAATAAGCCGCTGTCATGAATTAATATGTCCATATTAACTAGCCATTGTCCTAAAAACAATTAATGACATTTTAATTGAATTTGCCTTATCTTTTTTTGGCTCCACATCCATTTTTTATTGCAGCGCAGACATTTAAAGTTTTTTCTGTTCTGCCTTTCGCAGCTATTGACCATCTTTGTAAGTGGAAAACTAGCCGCATATGTGAAGTTTTACCAAAGCAACAAAGACTTCATTGATTCGTTAGGTAAGTTGCGTTGACATGCTATGCCTAAAGTGCAAGACTTTTACATACAGTGAAAATAATTCATAATTTTAGGACCATATAATACTAAACAGGATACTAAACAGATAATCCAGAATGTTTAAATGGTAATTTATTTTCTCTTATGGGGCTTTTCCAGTGAATGGTACCGACTATTCGACTTGCCTATTTTGTTAGACGCCAGGCATACGTTGTGGATAGATGGTACATGGTACCATACCACTTTTTGGTGTCCCCTCCAATGGGGTTCCAAGCGAAACACTAGACCACTGCTTGGTTAGAAAAAAATCATACAGTAACTGTCTGCATTGTGCATGACATCTGCAAGAGACAGCAAGAGACTTTAGCAGCTGCATTTTATTAATCTTTATTTTCTTAAATACAACCCACACAACTATGGCATGGTCAATTGAAGAGGTGTAGACTTTTCTCTGTTTGGTTTCTGATTAAATTTACACCGATCAGCCAAAAACATTATGAACACTTGCCTAATATATTGTAGGTCGGCCCCCCTTTTTCCCCCAAAACAGCCCTGACCCGTCGAGGCATGGACTCAACTAGACCTGAAGGTGTGCTGTGGTATCTGGCACCAAGACTTTAGCAGCAGATCCTTTTCATTGCGAGGTGGGGCCGCCAGGTGGGGCTTCCATGGATCGGACATGCATGTCCAGCACATCACACAGATGCTTGATTGGATTGAGATCTGGGGATTTTGGAGTCCAAGTCAACACCTTGGACTCGTGTTCCTCAAACCATTCCTGAACCATTTTTGCTTTGTGGCAGAGTGCATTATCCTGCTGAAAGAGGCCATTGCCAACAGGGAATACCGTTTCCATGAAAGGGTGTACATGGTCTGCAACAATGCTTAGGTAGGTGGTACGTGTCAAAGTAACATCCAAAATGAACGGCAGGACCCAAGGTTTCCCAGCAGAACATTGCCCTAAGTATCACATTGCCTCCGCCTGCTTGCCTTCTTCCCATAGTGCATCCTGGTGCCGTGTGTTCTCCAGGTAAGCACATGCACTCATCAGACCAAGCCACCTTCTTCCATCGCTCTGTGGTCCAGTTCTGATGCTCACATGCCCATTGTAGGCGTTATCGGCAGTGGACTGGGGTCAGCATGGGCACCCTGACTGGTCTGCGGCTACGCAGCCCAATACACAACAAACTGCAATGCTTTGTGTGTTCTGCCACCTTTCTATCAGAACCAGAATTACCTAATTTGAGCTCCAGTAGCTGGTCTGTTGGATCGGACCACAC
Source organism: Forbesichthys agassizii (assembly GCA_026546735.1). Lineage (NCBI taxonomy): Eukaryota > Metazoa > Chordata > Actinopteri > Percopsiformes > Amblyopsidae > Forbesichthys > Forbesichthys agassizii. The sequence continues at coordinate 15,459 of JAODLL010023780.1, forward strand.
GGTCCAGCCTTTGCTCCCCACGTGCATCATATCATGACCCTGTCGCCAGTTCACCGCTTTTCCTTCCTTGGACCACTTTTGATTGGTACTGACCACTGCATACCAGGAACACCCCACAAGAGCTTGAGATGTGGTGATGCTCTCACCCAGTTGTCTAGCCATCACAATTTGACCCTTGTCAAAGTCACTCACATCATTACTTATTTTTAAGTTTTACTTATTTTTCTCCTGCTTCTAACACATCACCTTTGAGGACGCAATGTTCAATTGCTGCCTTATATATATCCCACACACTGACAGGTGCCATGATAACAAGATCGTCAGTGTTATGAACTTCACTTCAGTGGTCACAATGTTATGGCTGATGGGTGTATACTTTACAAAAAAGTCTTCCTGAAAGTCACTGAATAAGACCTGTTAGAAAAATGTACATGGTCTGCAATGATTAAAGTTATATAATTGTCCTTATTTTCTACTTGTGACATAAATATGATTATATTAATATTTAACTTTTTCACATGTATTTCTTGAGATTGGAAGTCCACAGGGTCAAACTTAATTCAGCTCCAAAAGCAATATCACAATGTACCATAAACATGGAAATTGCAACTGTAGTCTCAAATAAAGTAAATGAAAAGGTCAATCATTAGTCACGAATCATCAAATATTTGTAAAGATATTTCAGTAATAAAATAGTGATCTCAGACGTCCAAAGTCAGAGCTGTATCTGCACAAAATGCTTGACAGCTTTGCCATCCATGATTAATTTGTTTGAAAAACCATAGGTTATTGTAACAATCTAGTTATGCCAGGTGTTAAAGGCTACATTAAACACCTTTTTTATCTAAAATAAGTGGAATATCACTTTGTTCTTGCACACAAACGTTATCAGACAAATGCAGACTTGCTTTTGTTAACACAGCAGAGGAATGTGTATGTCAGCAGTGTATGTCTCTCATGCTGCTAAAAGCTGAGGGCTAATTACAAAAGTGTGTAGGATGGACTCTCAAAACATACACCACAGAGCAGTGTTTGTATTAATGAGTAGATATATTCCCTGACTGTGCTCTTGATGGAGATGCAATTAGTGCAGGGAAACTCCCCGAGTTGATGTAATTGACCGTGTCCACTGTGTGTTTAATGATGCTTGTGTGTTTCTCTAGGCCTGTCCCATGACCAAAACATGGCTAAAATGCGTCTGCTGACGTTCATGGGCATGGCAGTGGAATTCAAAGAGATCTCCTTTGAGACCATGCAACAGGAGCTTCAGATTGGAGCTGAAGACGTAGAGGCCTTTGTTATTGATGGTAGGATGGCAAATATATCATGTACAGGCACTGAACTTGAATTGATGTGGAATGTTTAAGGACCATCTCCCATAGTGCTGCTGTCCCACTGGAGATGCAGTAGTCCTTAAACCCTTGACTCAGTAGTTTCCACATTCCTTTGTTTACAGTATTATTGAACCAGCACTGTTTTTTATTTACCTCCCATTGTATTTCAAAAACAAACTTCTAGTCTGGTCAAAGCATTTCCTGTTAACGTGTTTACACAAAATATTTCAAAATGCTGGCCAGTGTTAACAGGAGTGAGTAGAGATACAGTGGAAGGCAGACCTATACTTGTTGATGAAGGGCTTTTCGTAGCTCAGGTGTATTAAATTCATCCCTTATCCTTCTAGCTGTTCGGACCAAGATGGTCTATTGCAAAATTGACCAGACACAGCGAAAGGTTGTTGTGAGGTAAACGGAAATCATTTTAAATTATTGCTTGCAATGCTTTCAATACCTTTTATGTAATAGAATGATAATGTATAGTTTTGATTATAATGAGTACACGGAGCATCCTAGAGCAAGCAATATGTGTGTGTGTGTGTGAGTGTGTGTATATATATGTGTGTGTGTATGTTCAATGACGCTTGCCTGTAGGCTGGACATGTCTGGGATAAAACCCAAGACTTTTAGCTGGCAGTAAACCACCTCACTGTAACCAGTCTATCCCACCCTTTATTTACATCTAGTATTAATATAGGATTTTTATATAGATGTAATGATCTAAATAACAGTACTGAATTGTGATGATATTGGTGCTGAAAGAAATTCAGTATTTTTGTATGGGTTGTATTGGCTCAACACTGTAAAATCATCCAAAGCCTTTGCTGACTTCAAACCGTACCATTGGAACAGTGGTACGTCATGAAATGTAAGGTTATACATGGGCCCACTTCTCCACCCCTCCCTCAGCTCCTTGCCTACATTTGATCATTTATGCGTGAAATGTGTAGAGTCGGAGGTGCGACGTAGTCTCAGCCTCATCCATCAATTTGCACTATGCACTAAATATGCAACTTGCGCTTAATGTCTTATACATTTAACACTGTATGTGGCTCTGTGACTTTCTACCACTAAGCGCACCAGCAACTCAAACAACAATACAAAATATTGCACAGCCGGCCAGATATGACATCACAAAACAGGAGCTTGGATTACAACACACACCGAAAGGACTGTGGTTTCAGTCTCTGCTCAGGATGCACTTACTGTACTATATCTTGACATAGAAATGAGTTGTTTGCTATGTGTAGTAATGTTCAAAATATTGTGTAAAGCTCCTTTTAAGATGTGTTTAATTGATGCAGGACATACTCTTGCCTCCTATTGTCAGTGTTAACATAATTCCCTGTCTATTTCCACCTAATCAGCCACAGCACTCATCGCACCTTTGGCAAGCAACAATGGCAGCAGCTGTATGACAGCCTCAGCTCCTGGAAAGCCAACCTAGCAACCGTGAAGTCCAGCCTGCAAACCCTTTCTCCCTCTGCTTAATTATGTCTAAATGACCCACACCTCCATGTTCCGCTCCTGAAACATTCAGCGTGAAATGAACACCAGTTTTTTATCATCAATTAAAAAATAATGGAGATCATCTTTGAAGGCTCATCATTAAGTTTTTTTTTGTTTTTGTTTTCTGGGACTTCTAGGAGTCTGTAAAATGTACGTTCCTCTGAACAACCTGCCCCAGGTCTGTGGTATTCACAGCAGAAATCTTTTTGAAAACAGATTGTGAAGGAAGCACACACGTATCCCACCATTCGGACCCAAGCCTTTATATAAACTACACTAGTTGTTACCCAATCATTTTCTGCTTTACTTATTTGTAGCTGTTTCTAGTTAGGAACTCAGATAGGGCTGTTGGGGGTAAGAAATGGCATGTTACTAAAGGGTTGTTTTATTTTCTGGGAACCCTAGAGGCGTGTTCGTTCCAACATGACCTTATGATGACCTTGCGTGCTAAGGTAATGCTAGTAATGCAAACCGCAAAACATTGACTAATTTTATCTAAAAAATTTCAACTGGACTTGAAGGCGTTTGCAGAACATTCTGTATGATTCACGGGAGTCTCCTATGTGTGAATAGGCAACCAAGGCTTCTGAATCTGATATTTTATGCCCATTGCTGTCATTTCCCAATGAGGAACAAGTAAATCGCCATAGCTCTAAGTTGTACTAAAATCTGCACTTGGGCACCAGTCCAATGCATTAGAATGTGAATTCTAATGATATATGAGCCAGGCATTAGGTGTAAAAGGGGTCTGATAGAGTTCTCTCCCACTGGGACTGATGAAATCCGCACAAACTGACAAAGTGCAGACTACTGACATTGCACTCTGTGAATCACCCCTGGCAACTGCCCTCCCTTCACTAAGTGCCTATTGTGTTTTCCAAGGGCCTTAAAATTCCTTTCTGATTTTACTACTTTTTTATTTAAAAACTGCCTTATTACATTTGCACTCTAATGTTGGGAGATTTAAGTTTTGGTAATTGGCATCCACAATATTTCCAATGTGTTTGTTTGATGACGTCACTATCCTCGTCCAGGTCTGCAGAAGCTCACTACTCACTTGCAGTTGTCCACAGGGTAGCTGCATCAACTGTCTTATCGGGAGGAGTAAATCACACAACACATTCTCATAGTCACCCGCAAGGTGGTGCACAGCAATCGGATATGAACAAATGTACTACTACTAGTGAATATTGGCGATGTGTTTGTCTAAATGTGCAGGAAATCCCCTTTAATTAATTTAATTTAATCCCCAATATTTGAAAGAACAGCTTTAACCACCACAAACCAATCTACTCCTAAGTTTGTGTATAGAATTGCCTTTTTGCTTGAAAAACGTTTGTTTCAAATGCATGCCCCTCCCACAGCTGAATGCTGAGCAGCTCACACTTCTCTCTACCCCTCCTCCAACTGTTCTCTGCCCCTTCCCTGACAATCACAGCCTCTCCTGCACATGCATTCTGTTTATAAACAGCTGGGGAAAAGTTTCTGCTGTGTGCCAAAACGCTATCGAGAGGTGTAGGTTATGCGTGCGTCTTGTGAAATGTAGTATATTCAGTAGGCAATTTATTCATCACGTGTTGTTGTAGATTTATCTAGTGTCTGCCACATGACCTTTTCTTATCATAATCATATAAACATGCTTTTACATTGTCAAGTGGTGAAAAGAAAATACACATTTTCTGTGAGCCAAACTGGATTAGTTAAGATTTTTGTATATGCACCTAAGATTTTAAATCTACGATGAGCTTTAATGCAGACTTCACTGTCTGTAACAGGTCAGAACTGAACTGAACTGAACTTTCATAGCAATAAGAAACTATTCTTAACTCTGCTATATGTGTTGCAAGAAAATAATCTTACATTAAAGCTGAAAATTCACATTCACACATCACATTTCTTTGGATTGGCATTCTTCTGGGTATATGTAAGATTCTGACAATATCCAGGCACATATCCAAGTAGGCTACAAGACAGGAGGGCCAACTGCCCTTCGATTATCACCATCCAGTAGTCCGTTAGATAAAAGCTTCTTTTGTGCTGCAATCTTTGCATTACAAAAACACAGACCTAACTTAAAAGATTGATCTATTTACATAGACTGAGACGTAAACACTGTTTACAAAAAATGATGCCCTGCGTTGATATAGTATATGGCTACTGCATTTTACAGTATGGCAGGGTGTGTGTGTGTGTTTTGTTTTGTATAATGTGTGTAGGCAGTGGTAGCTAGCTAACTTGAGATAGTTAGCCTATAATTTTCCTCAATAAGAATCATGGCAAAGTTACAGAATTAAAGGCAGAGCTGAGAAAGACTTATAGGCCACAGAACACTGATACTTTAGGCCAGAGGTCTTCAACCCCTAGGGGGTCCTCAGAGGTACTGCAGGGGGTTCCTCAAATTATTTAATACCAACTTTATTTTCGTCCAAAAAATCAAATATACATTAACATAAATACAACCAACCTGTGTAATAAATACATAAATATGTCAATAATTGTATTGGCTTAGTGGCCTATATACATGGCACTATAGGCTACCCTACATAATATTGTTGACCCAGCAACTAAATATTTTATACCACATGTGCCTGTTTCTATCAGTCATGGGGTCCTTGGCTCGAAAAAATAGGGAAATAGGCTTTTTTAGGCAACACAGGAATATTGTCTACAGTACCAGTGTTGGCCACCATACCCGCTGGGGCTTGCTGCCACCTCGTGTCCTTTTAGGTGTTTTTTTGTCAACAGATCAGTTGAAACATTCGATTGGTCGGGTCTGCGCTTATGGTCTGCGCAGGTAGTTTCAGGCAGAGATGAAAGTCATTCTATGACGTGACTCATCTTCATGTTGTAAACAAAGTAAATTAATAAATTAAAATCACTCTGATCAATTTAAATTACAACTACGCTGAATATGTTTTTACAAATTAAAACACACAGTTAAACTTAAATACCCCATCTGTTTCTGGTAACTTCTAGGATACGTTTCCTGTTTCACGTGGAAAGTGTCGTAGGTAACACCACTCCTTTAAATGTGTGGTTGAGTGCGTTTTATAAATATGGGATCTCAGGAATACTTTCTATGATACTATCGAGAGTAGGCTATTGGTTAGACTAATCCGTGTTTAAAGACGATGGACTATGTCCACCTAATGAATATAGGCTAACTGAACAAACTTACGACACAGTTCAAAGTGACATCGATCTTTCAAAAATGATTGCTCCACCCGCTGTCATATCAATGTTTTTGTTAATCTTCGCAATATTTTCCTTTGGGGATTGTGCTTGTACGAAAACTTTAATTTTGGAAAATACATTACCAGAAGATCACTCTAAAGAAGGTAAGGTCAATAAGCATACATTTACAAGATATAAATTGTTGTAAATTAATAATTGAACCTGTTCTTTCAACAACAAAGTATTTGTAAAAGAAGAGGACGCAAACACGTTCTTAGGGCGACATCTACTGTTCAACCGGTTTGATTTTGAGGTCTTCACTCCTGGCAATTTGGAAAGAGAGTGTTATGAAGAGGTCTGTAACTATGAGGAAGCACGGGAAGTTTTTGAAAATGACAAGTTAACAGTTAAGTAAATGTATTGCTAAGACTTCGTTCAGAAAGTAGTTTTATAGAATCATGAACTGATTGTGGTCTTCATTTTTTTTTTTTTTTTTGCAGAAGGATTTTTGGAAGAAGTACACAGAAGGTAAGGCTAATGCTACTTTCATGGAAACTGAAACAAGTCCATAATGCTTATACCGTATAGATGTATGTATTTATGTATGTAATATAGTCTGTAGGCCTACTGCACCTGGCATTTGGACCTGGCATTGGTCTATGTATCAAATCATTTCAGTTGTCGTATAATGCAAAATCTTATTTTTGGGGGCTATTTCCTAATGTCATTGTCCTAAGACATGCAATTCAGCACACCAAAGTGTCAGCTATTTCTATTATCCAACCTCCATCCATCCATTATCTTGATCGCTTCCAATAGGGTTGCGGTGGCAACAGGGTCATCCGCAGCCCAGGTATCTATTTCTGCACAACATCCACCAGCTGCTCTCAGGCCAGCTGGGAGATATAATCCCTCCAGGGTGTCTTGCCCATGGTCTCTTCCCAGTTTGTTGTGCCTGGTACACCTCCAGCGGGAGGCAACCAGGGAGCATCCTTATCAGGTGCCCAAACCACCTCAACTGGCTCCTCTCAATGCGGAGGATCATCCAATGTATTTGAATGAAAATTGAACAAATGGTGAAATACCCCCCAAATGCGATTTTTGCATGCAGTGTTGTACAAAGCTATACAACTGCAGATGCATTATACTTGGTACATGGACCGGCATTGGATGTGTGAAACGGAGCATCAGGAATCATTCTGTTATGTCAGATTACCCAGTAACTTGCATGCTAGTTGCATCAAGTGACTGGGGTCTGGGTTTTTCTACAGATAAGGAAAAGCATCCACAGCTTGATGTTACATCTCTACTGGTGGGACTGATTGCTGCTGGGGTGGCTGTTGTTATCATATGCCTTCTCTTCTGGTACTTCTGTCAAGGCAAATGCAAAGATGACTTCTCTCATGCCAGGTAAGTGAATTGGTCTTAATTATACGTACACGCAATTCAGAAGAATGTAGCAGTATATAATTTAAGTGTATATGGATATGCCAGCTCCATCAGGGTGCGTCGCAGACGTAGTAATGCATCTGTGATCCTGCGGAGGCTTGAGGATGTGGCCTTACAGCCTATACCCCCACCCCCTTTAGAAGACATTGACTCCCCAGGGTTGCCAACCTATGAACAGGCTTTGGCAAAAAGTACACCACACGATGCTCCACCGCCTCCTTATCCTGGGTATTTGTCCTTTTAGTAATTCATTCAAAATATTGTATTTGTTTACTGTGTCTAGCAAATGCTGGCACTGATGTTTAAGTACCCTACCCTGACAGATTTTGCTAATTCTGTTGTTTGTTTCTTAGCTCGCGACATGGAAGTATTCGCCGATAGCATCTTGGAGATACAAGATTTTTTTTTTTTTTTCTCAACATCAACCTCATTCCTCTATTTTCTTACAGATCTTTAAATGCTGCATCTAACTTTATGAGACTTAAGACATGTTATGCTCTACAGTATGGTTTATCGGTTTTATTGGAGCTGTGATTGATCTACTTACTTTATAACATTTTAACTATAACTGCCTTATATGCTGCAAATGTCATGATCACTGTCTTTAATTTCTTGTGTTGTAACTTAATTTCACTACGTATGCTTGTCTTGCTAAATAATGGAAACTTTGGATGTGACATTTGAACTTGGCTGCTGTTTAATTAATGGAGAATGAAGAATCAGAATCACTTTTTTTTCCCCCATTGTAAAGTAGGTTTGCACATACAAGCACTTTGTGGAACGGTCATTTTAGACTTAGATAATGGGACAACGTTCTGTATGGTTTAAGTTAAGGACATGAAGTTTCTAATATGATACACTTTTGAGTTGTAATCTCCAAACGTAAGTCGTGTGTAAGAGGTCTGGCACCAAGACTAGTATTAATTTAAGTGAAGAGAGGATCTTGTGTCACCGGGCTGTCTTCTTACTAAGTATGTAGAGGGGCAGGCTTAACTTCCAAGATTTTTTTTTTTTAACCCACCACCACAAATATATTTTGCCTATATGTATAAACTTTTTTTTATGGCAGTCTAATGTGTGATAGTCATACCGCCAGTTCCCACATATACACAGAAAGCGTAATGACATTTTATTAATACATGTAAATTAACATTTCAATACAAGTAGAACTCCAATGTAAAAAATGAAATAAACAGTTTATATATTTTGGATAACTAAAATGATTTTCAAACTCAAAATAACTTGTCTTAACAATAAAATATCTTATCAAATGAAGATATTATGGCCTCTGAGCAGCAGTAACTGTTTTTTAAGGGTGCAGGATGTTCTACAAAGGTATCTATGTTTTTGGATTGTAAACCTCAATGCGTTTCTGTACTAAATGCTAAGTTAATACTGAACTGATTTTAATATTATACTTGAAATTGAAAATGTAATGTTTTTTTAAATAAAAATTATATTTTGATCATTGTGATTCATTTAATCTTAAAATATGTAAATACATTTTTTTTATTGTACAGAAAGCTACAACTAAGCTAAAACATTCTGTCATGTCTGCAGCCTTAAGTGGTTTTGCCATTTGTTCTGTGACTGGAAAGTAAAAGGGGAATCTCCAAGGAATTTTAATAATACAAAGAGCAAATGCAATTGTGAAACTGCTATAGCCTACTAAGCATATTCCATTTAATGCTCTGTATCATTGAAAAATGCAAATAGCCATGAGGCCTGTGAGCCAGATAAGGCATACCACTCGAGAACGATGCAGGCTCATTAAAGCTCCCTAACAGGCCACGTTTTTATACGCAGTGCTTACCTGCAAATTCTTGGATGTTGCTGACATGACCTCTGTTACAACCTTTGCTACAATGTAACCAAATGTATTAAAGTAACTTATTAGCTAGATTTATTATTTACATACTTATTGCATAATGTGGTGACTTATACACTATATAATTTTGAAGAGGTCCACATGTAAGTTTTAAGTTTTCTAGGTGAACATAGAGCATCCAGAAAGAGAGATCCAATGAGATTTTCCACATACACAGGAATATGTACAATGGTACCTTGGATGTACAATGATAAACTTGTAGGGTTTTGGTCTGG